>APFE031522275.1:0-17413 GCA_000404065.3 Pinus taeda | reverse complement strand
TTGTGAGAAAAGTTGGTTTGACTAAGCTAGGAGGTGAATTAAGGCCCATATAATTACCCAATGATGAGGCTCATCGGTAGAGTATGTAGCTGAGTGTGTGGATCCCTGCAGCTATGTGCGTATGATATTTTTTAGTCTGTAGCCTTGAATTGAATATCAATAAAGACAGTTTCTGAAGAATTCCTTAATATTTCTATGTATCTCTGTTAATTTTATATGCTATTGATGAATGATTTGTGTTTATGAGATATTGATTGAATGTTACATGATTCTCTTGAATAAGTCTTAATAATGTACACAATGTATGTTTAACTACTTTCTTGAAGAATCTGGTAATCTATCTTATGTTTACTACTAACTTAAGTAAATTTGTGTGAACACTAATTTAGGATTTCTCTCTGATGATCTTAAGTAGGCAAATTGATTGTTAGAGGTCCGCAAGGACTAATCTTAGACCTTCACGAAGGTTTGAAGGTTGTTTTAACATAGTTGTAGTAACATACACTAAGAGTTTACCGATCTGTGCAAAGGCATATTTGAGGGACTCGAAGATGTCACACTAGTCTCTAGCTACAGAAACTTGGTTCTTGCATTCGTCCATGCTCCTTTGGGTGAAAATGCAGCCTATGCTATGTGGGTTGTTGTCAAAAGGGTGAGTAGTGTAGGTTTTTGTTGGTTGGCACAACTAACTTTGAACCTGAGATAGGACCCCTAATCCAGCATCGCAATACAATTTAGAAAGTGTGAATAAAGGATTTCAGGGTGAAAACTCATAGAATCGTTCAAGTGGGATCCAATAATGAAAAACCATAATCAAACACATGAAAACCTGCGACTGAGGACTATGAGCTCTAGGATACTCTAGTGTTTTTCGATTCACTTCCTAGATAATATGTTGAAGTTTATAGGAAGGAACCTATCAAAGGTAAACAATAAGGAGTCCTACATCAATTGACACAAAATGGGAAAAAATAATTGACTTTTGAAGATAGAGTAGAATAACAAGATGAATTGAATAAGTGAAATAGGCATATGATCTAATGGAGGTAACAAATTGTAGACAATCCCTTAAATAATAGAAGGCATGACACCAATAAAACATGGTAGCTTAGACTTAGGAACATAAGAAGGGGCAGGACACGCAGATGCATGGACATCAAGGTACCAAGGCAAGACTCATAAATTGGCATGGTTCTCAAAGAAGATGACAAAAGAGAAATATGTTGGGATAAGTGTCAGGTTCAAGGGATGGACAATAAACTACTGCAAAATTTCGTCAAATATAGATATAGTAACCACTGCTTAGTCTAATTTTTCCCCAATTTGCTTAGCTTTAATGAGTCCATGAAGGGTTAAATCAATAGTATTTTCACATTTAGAGAGTCTGAAAAGAGATTAAAGAAGATTCCAAGTGTGTACCTTTGTCATGGTTGATGACTAGGTGCGGCAAAGGGTTAATAGTATACCCAACATAGTTCCTTCTTAGTAGTTAATCCATTGAGTCCAGATAAATAGAGAAACCTATGCTCAATAGATATCCACTTCATTTTCTTATGAGTATGAGGGGAGCAAAGTAAACTCAATATTATTCGTAAAATTTTAAATTAGTGAGAGAAAGAAAACTCATAGTATGTTTTTCAATGTAAAGAGTGACAAAAAGACAAAAAAGAACTACTCAACTCTTCTTCGTAGGAGTTTAACAAGCCAAAAAAAGGTAACTCCAAGTTTTTTCTATTTAATGAGTAAGAAAAAATCCCTAAAAGGAAAACTCCCATCTAGTATGTTATGTTCAATTTTGTGAAAAATCACTTGAAACAACATGGATTATATCAACAGATTGCAAAATAGGGACTAGGATTGATTCATTTAGAAAAATATGGAAACTTTGCTTCAAAATGACTAAGTTTAGGGATAGGTGTACCTCCAATGACTATAAAATAGGATTTGAAGTCCTCATTTGCACCAATTCAGTTGGTGAGAGCTAGTAGGATAGAAGAAAAGAGGAAAATTTTCCAAAGGCAATTTCACACAATACAAGCCACTATTTCGACTCCCAACAGTTACAAGTAAGAGTTAAGATCTTGGTTTTTTAATTAATTCCTCTGTTTTCAGATTTTACCGTAAAATTTTAGTTTTTGGTCAAGTCCTAGATCCCTTGGTTGGTAATGTGGTCACCTAGGAATATTAGGGACGTTAACGTGCCCTACCCGAATGGGGAGAGTGCGTTAACACGCTCTGTTCAAGGTGAAAATCTCTTGTTACTGTTGCCAAACGAAAAATTTTAATTCTTAATTTATAGAAGCTCGATTAATAAAGAAAAAATTAATATTCAAGGTTACTTTTGTAGGATAAATATAGCACAATGTCATTATGGAGAGAAATATTCCATGACAAAGAATAATTGCAAATGTTGAATGATTTGGTATTCTCATTAGTGCTACAAAGATGTGGGTTACTGAAGTTTGCCCAGTTGGATCTCATGAAAGCATAAGAAGAACTCTTGAGTAGAATAATTTAGATGTTGGATGAGCACCAAGGGGTGTTCATCATGGGGTACCATGAACTCAACATAGAAAAATATGATATCTATTTCCTAACTAGTTTATCGTGCAAACAAGCACGAGCGAACCTGGTATGTAGTAGACCTAATCCCCATGCCACATGTGACTTAATTGTCACCTTTTGCAGACCATGTACTTCAAAAATGAGCAGTAGGATTCTAGTCAAAAGAGTGAGGGAAAGACCATTAAGGTCTATCTTATGGATGATCATTTGACTAGCAGGGGCTAAGAGTCAAAATGTAGCCGCAAAGACCCAAATGTTACTGGAAATATATTTCTTACAATTGGAGGTTTTGAATGGTGCAAGATTCCTCTAAGACGTGTGAAAGTAGAATTGATAGCATGTAAGACTCAAGTCCAAAGATAATTTGGGTATGGTACACTAATTGTATCATTATTTCTAGAGAGAGTGCCCATTATGAGGCCACAAGTGATTTTGGCCATAGGGAGTCCAAGGGAACCAAGGATCCAACGATGGTCAGCCTTAATGCCTCGAACATAAGGTTGAACCAATGTAAAATATTTTGGGGTAGATTTTTTTACTCAATGCACACTCAGATCCCTATGATTGAAGACTTTTCATATGCAAGTATCAACCATACAGCAGATCCAGAGCCAGTCATGCCACTAGGTACTCAGTGGCACCCAATAGGTAAGAGGAAGAATCAGTGACAAAGTATTTTTTACTTTTTAATTTTATTCAATTTTTTTAGTTCAGATGAAACAAACTGACATGAGTGTTGGCATGACACAAATGTGACACTAGTACATTCTACGACTTTCCTCTTCCATGTAAGACGAGGTGAGTAGTTTCTTGGGGTTGGAACAACAATTGGGGTCACGACAATCATCGAAGGGGGGAATGATGTACAACTTTTATGAGAGGTTGCGAGAAACCTCAAGGGCTTGACAATGGGTGTCCCGGCTCTTCTGATGAGGGATATACCTATCCATGTATAGCAGCACGCAGCAAGTGGCCAAAGAGATTTCTTGTACCTCTTAGGAGTATAGCACAAGTGGTGATGCGTTATCACAAGCAGCAGGCTCAACAAGAGTAGATATTATAGTGGTAGCGTGCCATGCTATGTTTTATGAAGCCATTTGTAAAAATACCCAAGTTTTGGGGATTTTTGGATGTACTAAAAACTTGAAACAATCTATATATATACAAAACAAATTGTAGTGTTATGGTGTGTTTTTTTTATTATGTATTTTTCAATGGAAATATACACTTATACTTGCAACTATGATAAATGTGATAGATGCTAACCAAATACATAATTTTTTAATGAATCAACTAAGGCATTAGATTCTCTCGAAACTTGTTGATAAGTAATGAACTCAAAATTTCATTCCAAAATACGAACTCTTAAGTATTGACGCAACGAAATTGGGTTATGAATGTGATAATGATTATTCAAATGCATAACTAATAGATGGGAGTCTAGCTTGACTACTAAGTTGGTAATGCGAAAATAAAGAGCCTTCGAAAGGAGTTTGATAATTGTAGTTCATTCGACAACATTATTAGTAGAGGGGCCAAGGAAGACTCCACCAGAACTAAGAAACTCTAAAGTAGATGTGTAAAGCACCCATTCAGTTGATGCAATCTGTCAAGTATGACGACTAGCACCATCCACATAGCCAACATATGGTAAGAGTTACTACAACATTTGTGCAAAATAAATAACCATAAGGAAAAAAACTAAGTTTACCCAAAAAAAAGAAAGAAGAAAAGAAGCACACCAAAGGAATGAATTTTTTTTACATAAAAGTAAAAAGTATATGTTATTGAAGCATAATACTTCTTTAGATAGAGCTTGTTACGGGGCTTGATGAGTGGCATGTCATCACAATCTATTAGTTCATATGCCCTTTAAGAAAGGACCTTAGTGACAATATAGGGACCAAGGTACATCGGTTATAGAGTTCCTGCCCCTAAGAGGTCATTATTTTGATCGTAGACAAGGACAAGATCACCCTCTTGGTAAGAACAAGACTTAATGTGCTTTTCATACTGAGATTTGACTTTATGCTTGTGAGATTCAAGATCCATTGCAACATCTCATCGATTTCCATATAAGTTATGAAGTGAAAACAAATGCTCCTCCTTAGTGGAGGTATTAGGCCGAAGTTCAATAGTTAGTTGCAATGATGGGATTTGACACTCAATAAGGAGGAATGCTTCTAGGACGTAAACTAATTGAAATGGTGTGAAGCTTGTAGCAGTCTTTACTGAGGTTAAATATGTTGATAGCAGAGAATATAACATTCAATGCCAGTTGGTCTTGTGATTGCTTACTAACTAGTGGATCATGGTCTTGCTGATGGAATTTATGGCTTTGACTTAGCCATTAGCATTTGGATTGTAGGAAGATGAGTGATCTTGGTGAAAACAAAACATAGGAGTTAAGTCAGACATCATATGATTTTGAACTTGAGATTCATAGTTTGTAACAATGGTGCGAGGCACACCAAAATTGAATGTTACCTAATTAAATAGGAATAATATGGCAGTTTCATCATCAACCTTGAAGGTAGGGATGGCTTCATCCCATTTCATGAAGTATTTGATGGAAACAATAATGTGACCAAGACCATTAGTTGAAGTGGGATTGCAGGTGATGAAGTCAATACCCTATTTTGAAGATGGACCAACAAAAACTACCCGGTGAAGAGGGGTAGGGGCGTGCTCATTTTCTTGGTAAATATTTGGGAAGGATGACACTGCTTCACTGTGGTAACAAAATATTTGAAAATAGATGACCAATACTATCCAACACATAGGATTTTATAGGAAGTAACAATTCTTCAAATATGATGTTGCATGCCTGAGAATGGCAGATATTTAGAACACGTTCCACTTCGTCATGAGTGAGACATTGTTGAAGAAAAAAATCAACACCACTTCGATATAAAGTATCATTGAGAACCAAGTAATGCTTCACGTGGCGGCGAATATGATGACGATCATCTTTTGATAGATTAGGGCGAAAACATTAGGTTTGAAGATACACAAGAATATCTCCATACCACAAGTCAGAAGAGTCAACCAGATAGGTAGATTCATTTGGAATGGTATCATGGGCTACATCATCTAGATTGACTTGAGGAAGCTCCAATAAAAACTCAACAAATATAAAATTCTTTTTGGATTTTGTGATGGTGAGTGCTAGATCAAATTCTTGGAGTATAATGTTCCTCTTGGAATACTTGCCTCCAATGATTTGATGAGATAGGATATATCTTATGGGGTTCTCTAAAGAAGTAACAATTTCCTAGAGTAAGAGTATCTAGTGGTGTAGATGCCTGACAAAAAATACTACTACCAATGAAAGCTTATTCACATTTGAGTATCTAAGCTTAGACCCAACAAGGCCTTTGGAAAGGTAATAATTCACATGCTTTCTATGAGTGTTGTCCTCTTAAACAAGCACCATATTGATAGAGGATGGTGATGCTGCAAGATATAATGAAAAGTCGCACATGTAATTAGGAGGGCTCAATAATGGTTCATATTTCAAATCCCTTTTCAAGGCATCAAATAATATTTGAACCTGATCATCCCATAAGGAGGGAACTCCATTCTTTAATAAGCATATAAAACCTTTCATAATTTCTACATAGTTAACGACAAATTGGTGCAAGATTTTTTCCTTCTCCTACAAACAATAGAGTTGTAGGATGGATTGTGGAGGGGGAAATTTGAGCGTTTCCTTGACCTTAGTGGGATCAACCTGAATCCCCACATTTGGAAACTATGAAACCGAGGAGGTGACCAAACTCGACAAAGAAAATGCACTTATGCAGATTCAGATGGATGTGATAGAATCGATACCTAAGAAAAATGGATCAAAGATGACCTAGGTGATCGAAGCGACATTTTTAAAGAGAAGGAAGGTCATCCAAAAAGACCTACACAATATGTTTGATATCATGGAAGGCATAGTCCATTTCCCTTTGAAACGTTTCTCCTGCATTCTTAAGACCAAAGGGAATCTTGCGATAAGAAAATGTACCCTAGGGAGAGATAAAAGAGGTATTGCGTTGATTAGCTAGTTTGATAGAAATTTGGTTGTAGCCTAAGAAACTATTCATAAAGGAAAAGGCACTACAACCAACACCATCATCAGTAACCTAGTTAATGAAAGGTGTCAGATAATTATATTTGGGACAAGTGATATTCAAATCACAATAATAGACATATACACATATGGTTCCTTGCTTCTTATTAATGGGGACTATGTGAGACACCCATTTTGTCAATAGAACAAGGTAGATGAAACTGAATTTATATAACTTTTCAATTTTTTCCTTGATGGCAGTGGATTTCTAGGCATGGACTAGTCTAAGTGGTTTATGAACAGGTTTGTCACCAACATAAGTATTGATCCCATTGTCAACAATATATGTGTTTATGTTGGTAATTTCCTCATAAGACCAAGCAAATATGTCGTAAAACTCTTTAAAGGGACAAGTGAAGCCAGAAATTTCCTCGGGAGTGCAGTTTGATCCAATCTATATGTTTTCTACGACACCTATCTTAAACAAGATTTTGATAAACATCATTTTAGACAAATTTCTTAAGTTAGCTTCTGCATCGAGCTCATGGATAGTTATAAAAGGGGAAGGTACACTATCAGGGTTATCAATGGACAAGATTTGTGAAGGATAAGTGCCTAGTTCAGTTTGAAGAGACACTGAGGCACGATGGTGAAATTCATCCCAAGGCGGTTAATCTAAGTACATGAATTCCATGATAGTCTTTTCAAAAGGAAAGACATTGTCAAGGAAGTCAATAGATGGAGTTTTGATGGGAGAATGGGTGGTATTGTTGGTTTGAACTAAGGAATATCGATACTTAGACACCATTTGGATGGCTTGGTAATATAACTTGGTAGGTGAGAGGGGCATCTAATCTCTTGAAGAATCAATGGTAGAAGGGGATGGTAGGATCCAGGGATTGGTAGGGCCATTAAAGATAGTCGATACCATTTAAATAGTCAAAGGAACCTCGAGTATCGTAAGAGGGAAACACCATAAAAGTTAGGAGGCCTTCAATAGACCGATACTGATGTTGATAAATGTGTCAGTAGAGCCACCCAGTAGAGGAATATTACTGGCTCGTAAGGGCTGAAACTCAGGGGTACAGAAGGACAACTAATCTAAAGTGATATCATTTTCTTGATGAGGGAAATCAATAATCCTAAACACTGACCACACAATGGATCACATTTCATAAGTCCAACTATGACCAAGAAGAATATTGTACTCAAGCGAGCGATCTACAACTTCAATATCAACACAAATAGTCCCCCCCCCCAACAGTGATGGGGAATCTAGCTAGATATCCTTTAGGAGTGAAGGTATGGCCATAAAAATATTTCAAATAATTTGATGGTGAGCATAAAGTGGGTGAACTGAAGGTGAGTCAATAGGAAGTAGCCATCTCATAGGTTGAAGCACCTTTGTCAATGATGGTGTGGTGGACAACTTTCCCCTTCGCCTGAACCTACATTTTGAATATAATTTGAAGGGAGAGATGGGGTACCCTTTTCTCCATGTCAAAGACCACTAAACTGGAATTTTGAGGGTCAAATGCCCCTACTGACATAAGAAAATCCTTTCTTTGTATAGGATAATTTTGTAAAATTTCAAGAGCGGACATGACACAAGGTGCCTACGCAAGGTATTCTAGAATACTGTATTTTGGGCAGTGCGAGCAGATAGATTGTGTGTAATATGATGAAGCATATCTTTTGGGGGGGACGAATTACAAGGTCTAAAATGGGAATATCAATATGTGAATTGTTAGATGGAGGCAAGGTGGAGCTTGACAAGGGGTCTAAAGATTCAAGGACATAAGTCCCATAATTCTTGGCTCTGGTTTGTAATCAACTTCCTTAAATGCATAGACAATCGATGATCCTTCTCCAAAAAGAGGAGGATGGGTTTTCCCCTTATGGGGGTGGGACTGGGTTTGCAACAAGGTGTTGTGGTTGTTACTACTGCTGGGCAGGGAAAAGGTTATTCAAAATAGCTTGGATCTTGGAACCCTTCTCAGAAAGAAGATTCTTGCATTCCTGTAAATGAGGAAATTTACAATTAAATGGTCCTTAGCGCAAATCTTGTAGGGAAACTTAACCACTTTCTTTTTTACATTATCATATTTGGCAGTGATAATAGTTTTTGAGTTAGGGTGTTTTGATGAGTTGGATGCTCCTCAGAAGGAGCATATTTCTTCTTATTTTTATTTTTCTTACCATTGGTTGATTGGGTAGACTGGACCAAATTGATCACAGCTGCAGGAGGGGAAATAGGGTGGTTCATTTTAGTTAAAGCGAGAACCATAGTAATGGATAATTAAGCAACGTTCCCACTCAACTAGCCGACAACAGTTGCATTCCTAGCACCAACGAGACCATCGATGTGTGGGATAGGTTGTTGAATGGTAGGAGAATTTGAGGTTCGGGGAGAATTTGGGATCAAATAATAGAGAGTTCTTGATTGTGAATATATAAGGTTGAGATTTTGGGCACGTATAATGAATTAATATTCAATGATTGCTCTAGACATGGCAATTTCCTTCATGATGGTAGGTAAAAGTGACTTGCAGAACCAATCAGAAACTAAGTAGTCTGGAATGGGTGCCTTTACTAGCCTCCATCATCTTCTCCATTCATGGATATGATTGGTGATATGGGTGGAAGTATTATGGTGTAAAGTAGTTAGTAATTCTGTTCGGGTTCATAACGGATTGGAAATTCAAAATGTTTAAGAAATTCCATGGCATAGCAGTGTTACCAGTCAAGGTAAGAGGGAAGAGCCTGAGCCAGACACTATCATCAATTATAGAATTAAAAACACACCAAATATGGTATGTAGTGACATGCATCGTTGGGTCATCTCCTTGCTTGCCTTTAAACTTCAGAATGTCAACATGAATTTTTTGTGGGGTCAGATGCCACAACAAGTTGTGGTTGATGAGGTCATTGGTTAACTTGTTTAGATATGGGATGTCAAGAGTAGCCAAAAATGGCAATGGAGTAGCTTCCATAGAGTCTGACCAGGGAAATCTATGGTGAGCTGAAGGGCTAGAGGGTCCAACCATCAACTAGTTTCTGAAAGGGTACATGGGTATGGTTAGATAGTAATTCCCTTATGGTGGAGGTGGGGTCATATAAAGAGGTATGCCATGTGTCATGACCCTAGCCAAAGGGATGTTACCAATAAATAATTACCCCTAAAGTAGAGGTTTCCTCCAACAAGTATTGATGGTTGAGTTGGAAGACTTGAAGGACATGTAGCATGCCTAGGATATGGGACACTGTTGGCCACATAAGGTGGGTTAGGTGTAGGAATACCACATTTTATGATAATGGGACTAGCATTAATAAGATAAACACCAAGAATAATAATATCAATTAAATAAATAGCCTATTATAACATGAGTTGAATGGATGGAATAATTCCCCCAACTATAAGATAAGTATCAGAAATATTACCCCCACCTTGGGGAGGAGGTGAGGTTGAACTTAGAAGTGGATTCCAATTGAAAGGATTATGGAAGGTTGGTGAACTTTCCACCACTAATGGGGCATGAGTCTAAGGTCCACGATCCAACACAAAAGGAGAAGGGTTGGCCGGAGGAAAAAAATTTAATCTTCCACCCACAGTTGGTGCAAATAAGGCTCTTGAATGAGACATAGTTTGGAGAGTGGGAAAACTAAAAAAATGGTGCAAAAACTAAAACAAGTGGGACATATGGTGGTGGAGAAAATGTGTCCATGAAATACCATGACTCACCGATAGCCATTAGGTTTTTTGTGATACAAAATGACAAAGGAACACTAGGGAAATATGTTATCTGAAGCAAAACAGGGTGAAGAGGGTCTGTAATTAGAGGATTATATGGGGGTATGAGACATTCAGTGAAAGGGTCCTCGAGTAGGATAGACTATGGGTTAGTACGTAATGGTTCATAATTAGAAACTGGAGACTAACTCCCCTATGTAAAAGGAGAATTTTATTCACTCGAAAATTCCTCCATAGAAAGTAAAGGAAGACACTAGAGTCAATGAGACTAAAAATGGGGTCTCATGGAATCCATGATGAACAATATAGATTTTAAAAAAAAAATTGTTAAGTGATTTTCTTATATCGTCTCAATAACCAAAACAACGCACTCCTAAAAAAGAAAAAACTCTGCAAGATCAAAAAGCAATCTGACTTTGTCTGATGGTCATAACTAGTTGGAGATGAAACCTACTATCAAAGGACTATACGAGAAAGTTGGCGAGAAATAGACAGTTACGAGTACTCCCAAGCTTCACTTGAACCTTAGTAAGAAGGGGCCAAGAACTCTTATCATGACAAGAACCCTCCAAAAAGACCATAGATGAAGTATATTTGTCTATCTAGGTACTAGGGAAACCAGTCCTAGTCACCTTCTATAAGTACCTAAGTATATCACCAATAATTTCACCTCAAATCACAGAAAACACCAAGGGGGACACGATCGTAGATAACATGTTGTATGGGCAGGATGCATCAGTCCCTGACTCAACTCTGATATCCTTGAAGGGATCCCAAATACAAAAAATACCCACTGAAATGCAATCGAAGGCAGCCTACCTTCTTTCACACTTCGATGTAGTCTCGCACTTAACTCCCTTATTATAGGAGCGACCCTAGATTATGTGAGTGCGAAATATTTTCTTTCTTTAATGGCACTAGTTTAGTTTTATGGTCTTGGGGAGTTGACTTGCACAACCTAGCCCAAGACCCTAACCTAAGGTAATGTGTGTTTTTCTAAAACAAAGAGTTATTGATTACTTTTGTTAAGTTTCTTTTAAAGGAAGTTTATTACTGTCTTCGGAGGGTTGTTTACATATGAAGTTTACGATACTTGACTCAAACTGTGCAAAAAAAGTTCATTTCAATTGAATTAACGTTTGATGAAAAATAATATTCTAGGGGGAGAGGGTACTAACATCTTTTCCAAAGAAAAAAGTACTAATGCAATTTCTAATATACCTCAGCACATGCATACATTCATAACTCGAAATAAACAACTCATCACTAAATTGATCGAAACACACCAAAATAAGATAAAGTCAATTCTTTTATTTTCTTTTTGAGTAATCTAATTAAGCCACTCTTTCAGAAAGAAAACTACATGTAAATAACTAAAAATAAATCAGAGTTAAGATAGAAAGGACATCAAGATAAACATTAAGAAAAAACCAAAACAATGAAATCCACATCTAGGGTGGAAAACAAGGCTTTAAAGCCACTAACACGAGTTTAAATGTTGTATAGGGCATTAACAACTAGGTTAATGCATTTCAAAATAGACGAACCTACACTAACACACACTAGAGGGCACTAGTAGGGTTTGTTACTATAGTTTAGCTTGCAAAAAGAAATATTGAGGCCACAACAGAGACTCAAATAAAAAATTCTAGAATATGGACATACGAAAGGAAGGAATTCAAAGATGACAAGACCAAACAAGGGTGGAGGTTTAGAATCTAAGAGGTAGAATAAAAATTGGGAATCAGAACAATCCCCAGTGGAGTCATCAATTATGTGGTAGGGAAAAATGTTCAAATGATGGAACTGAAACCATCTCAGGTTTTCCTCTAACATAAGGCAAACAAAGTAAGGGTTATAAGGCTACAAATATAAGATGAATTCAATGATACATAGACAAGACTAAAATTTACAAAGTCAAGGTGAATAACAATATATTTGTTGGAGCAGTCAGTATAGCAAAGGACAAGTCCTTGGCCAAATCCAAGAATGAGACCTACACACAAGACAAGCACACATAATATCCATAACATATAGAAACCAATCAATTCAACATACTAGAAAATGAACAACATCATAATCAATGAATTCAACCATAATGTACTTAAATCCAAATCATAATAGAATAAACATGAAAATATAAGCATGAGACCATGAAATGGACAAAACAATAGTAGATATATATTATTCAATAATGAGAGAAGATTACAACCATAGAGTATTGCAATCCAGCCTCCTCTAAATCCTAGCTTCTCAACCTCTTTCTTAATCAACAACTTGGTGACATAACAGTGCATGTATTTTGATCCTAATTTCAATAGACCATACTTCAATAAATAGGAAATTGGAGGCTTTGATTTTACCAATTGCTTCTCTAGTTCACTTTGGACAAAATATAAGAGGATGGAAAATGTTTCCTCTGCTTTATTGATTTCTCCTAGCTTAGTAGTCCTAGGTAGGATAGGAAACATCCATAGATGTGTTTGAGGCAATATTTTCCATGTTTTCAAAGTGAAATTTGAGTAAACAATGGAGATTATATGAGTTAATTCATGATTTTTCTTGTGGGATTGTGAAATTTTGGTAACACTGCCATAATGAATATACAAAGCATTTCTAGCTAGGGTAACACAGGTTAATAGTTAGTTGCCAGTGTTAACATGCTCCTTGTAGGTCTTTCAGGGTGTGTTACCAAGAAAATTAGGCCTATAATGAAGGTTTTATTCCAATTAAAACATGTGTTTCTCCTTGTAGCTGATGAACGGGTGCTTTTCAGTAACAGGAATTTCCAATCCTTTAACCAACATTTTCATGTTACACCAACTAATTTTCATGGGATGGATTTTGATTTATGTTTTCCATTTTGAATTAGGAAACCTTCAATTTCCCATCTTCATTGGCCAACCTATCCATTTATAAGTTGTGCATTCTCATAATGTGGTAGGAATGAACCTTGGAGAAATATTGCTTCAATGCCTATATTATTTATATAATGCGTCTTAGTTTACAATATTTTTGCAAGGTTCCTCACACCAAGTTTTTGAATGATGATTAGTGAATCTCCCACAACCACCAAGTTCTCTGCCTAAGCTTAATTTTTCTAACATTGAACCTTGCATCATTTCATAGGATTTTGCAGGGTTATTTGCTAACTATTTGAGACTCTAGGAATAGTCTATTACTTTGCTTCTATCATGATTAAGAATGACCCCTCTCACTCTTACCACCCCTTAAAGGTAAAAAAGGAGGACGTGGGGATGGTATTTGATCCACTTATGGATGCATGGTTCACAAAGCCATTTAATATGGTCTCTCTAGGTGCATCCACCCATTCCATCACTACCTCAAGGTGCCTCTATGGTTTCAGGGAATCCCTCATGGGAATTGAAACTTTATCGATAGTGAAACAATCCTCACTTTTCACCATTGGATCTAACCCATTTGTGCCCTTTTTTAAAAGGAGGAGATGGGGATGGGATTTGATCCACTTATGTGTACACAGGTTGTGAAATCATTCAATATGGTCTCTTTTGGTGCAACCACATGTTCGACCACTATCTCAAGATGCCCCCATGACTCCCGTGAAGCCCTCATGGGGTTCATCAACCTTGGCCAATGGTGAAAAACTCCTCACTTTACACCATTGGATACAACCACTTTGAGCCAAAAATTTTAGGAGGACAGGTGGGTGGAATTTGATCAACTTATGTGTGCATGAGCCATGATACCATTTGATATAGTCTCTATGGGTGCAACCGCACATTTAATAACTACCTCAAGGTGTCCACGTGGATCTAAGTTAGACCTTAACGAGAAATAAACCTTGCTTAATGATGAAAAACTCCTCGCTTTTAACCATTGGATCCAACCTCATTGGGCCTTTTAAAATGAGAATATGGGAATGGGATTTTATCCACTTATGTGTATATAGGCCATGAAACCATTTAATATGTTCTCTCTAGTTGCAACCATACATTCGAACACTACCTCAAGATACCACTATGGCTTTATGGAAGCCTTCAAGGGAATTGAAGCATGCCCAATCGTGAAAAACTCCTTGCTTTCCACCATTAGATCCAACCCGTTTAGGATTTTTTTTTTTTTTAATGAGGAAATGAGGGCGGGCTTTAATCCACTTATGTGTACAAGAGTAACAAAACCATTTAATAAGGTCTCTCTAGGTGCAACAACACATTCGACCCCTACCCCAAGGTGCCCCCATGGCTCCAATAAAGCACTCATGGGAATTGAACCTTGCCCAATCATGAAAATCTTGTCGCTTTCCACCATTCGATCCAATCCCTTTGAGATTTCTATAAAAATGAGGACATGGAGCTATGATTTCATCCACTTATGTGTGCACAGGTCATGAAACAATTTAATATGGTCTCTTTGGGTACAACCACATGTCTGACCACTACCTCAAGGTGTCACCATGGCTCTAGGAAATTCCTCATGGGAATGGACCTTTGCTCAATGGTGAAAATATCATCATTTTCCACCATTGGATCCAACCCCTTTGGGCAATTCAAACATTGTAATTTTAACCCAAGTATTATACAAAGTTTACTAATGTCCTTGGGAAAAAGTTTTCAAATGCATCTGCCACTATAAATTATATAAAAACACCCAAAATATCGGTTGACAAGAAACATGTGCTAAAAAAAGACTAATGACTTCATGCTTCGTCATGTCTTGTGTGGTTGTCTATTGGTTCTTCATCTATAATGTTCATGGCTTATATCATCTGAATCACTGTGTTCTCATCTTTGATTTTCTATTTCTATGAAATTCTCTAGTTGGATGACATTGAGTGTGAACCTTTACTCAAAATTTCCTCCAAATTCTTAAGAAAGTCATACTCCATCCAAGGATGGCCAATCATTACTTAACTTATAGAAGGGTGTTCATGATTTCTAAGATTTTCACCATGTAATGTTCCTGATAGTAATTAAATTTGGTGACAAGAGAAAGAATAAAGGCTCTTTTCCATATATCATATCTTCATGAGACAAATTAAAATTCTTCTCAAATCAAGCAAATGATGGTGATCCATAGTTTACATGTGACTTGATTAAAAAGGAACCAATAATTCACTAACCTTCAATGTTAATCCAAAAGAAAAGATTTGCAAATTATCTAAGCATGAAGTGATTTGGTTTCTATCAATGAGAAAGTGAACCTATGAAAGGAGACTTGCTATGTTGATGAGATGAAACTTGACTCCACTAGTTAGATTTTTTTTCCCAAAATAAGACATTGAACAACATTAGAAAGGACAACATAAATGAAAGTCTTACTAAGCATGGATATGAAACCAAAGGCTTTCCTGAAAGTTGAAATAGAATTGAAAATAAACCATGGGCAGTGTTGAACCTATGACTAGGGTGCAAGTGCCTAAGCAAAGACCAAAAAATTGTAGTTTTTAGAAGTTGAAAATTAAAAATATATCCATCATGATCAGATAAAATATGGACAAAAACAACCAAAATCCTTTCTCTAAGGAAATTCCATTTATTAAGTAACAACAAAGTGAGAAACAAATTAAGGCCTAACCTGAGTAGAGAAATGTGGAGTAGACTAAGGCCGTAACCTGAGTGGAGAAACGTGGAAAAGGTTAATTCTCCCTTGCCTCACCAAAACGATGTTACACATTATCCCACCTACCATGATTGAAAGTAAAAACAATACTTCAACTCTCCCCTCCTTAACATTACCCTTGAACATGTATAAGGGGGTGCAAAGTCACTTCATGTTCACTATTCTATTTAGGTAGATAGTATGATTGGGGTGGTTTGACATCCCCAATTTTAACTTTAATGCCATGTTACCTAATACAGTGACTTTCTTGTTATAATTTTAAAAGATATAATAAAATAAAAATGTATATAACTTTGAAACCTCATGATATGCTCGGTTTAGAATTAAATGAAACTTACAAAAAAAAAATCTTATAACTTTGAATTTTCATGATATACTCTATTTAAAATTGAAATAAACCTTTAATTCATTAATCTTAAATAAACCTATAATTCATTAATCATAAACTTGATAAGTATGCTACCAACCTCATCCCTTCGAATATTAAATAGACTCTACCTAATTATTAAATGTGGTTATCAAAGAGTGGTCCTTTGCTGCACGTACAAGAAAATTCCAATTTTGCTTCATAATTGAGAATCCGTGCAACCCTGAAAGTTACAATAAAATTTAAAGCAAAAAAGTTTTGAATTTTGGTTGTGATTTTCATTTTACCGGAGTGTCCACGTAATTGCAATGATATTGTAATTGGTGGTTGACATCAACCTATTAACCCGTAATTACTTGCGATGACAGGTTTGACCCTCCTTTTGAACCTCAACCACACGATTTTATTGTTATATTCTTTTAAGTAAAGGTGTGGTGGTATAATTACGATGATATTTTATGTGCGAGTTGGCATCAACCTATGAATAGAAAAAAGGAATGGAAAAAAGGATAATTGCCAGCCATAATCGTAATTACTTGTGATCACTAGTTTGACCCTCCTTTTGAACTTCAACTAGAGGATTTTGTTGTTATATTCTTTTTACTAAAGGCATGGTTGGATAATTACAATAATATTCAACCACAAGAGTTTGTTGTTATAGTTGTGGGATAATTGCAATAATATTGTAAGTGGGGTTGACATGAACTTATAAATGGAAAAGGGAGGTTGGATAATTACAAGCATATTGTAAATGGGGATTGGCATCAACCTATAAATGGAAAAGGGTAAAATTGATATCGTGATTACGTGTGATGATTAATAATTATTTGACTCTCCTTTTCACGTTAACAATAAGCATCGTAGTTAATAATATAGCTATTTTAAAAATATATAAATGCTTTCCAAACTCTTTATAAATGGTTATTCTATTCATTATATAAACCAACCGAGATCTATTTAATTCTGGATCTATTACACATCGAGAGAGATCAAATCCCTCGAGGTGAAAACTTTCTTTTCAGAGTGTGGAATTTGAGGAAAGGTTTGCACCTCGATGGATTTGATCCCT
>APFE031522267.1:0-14737 GCA_000404065.3 Pinus taeda | reverse complement strand
GGTAATGGCTTATGATTGCAAACAATTATAAGACAAGGGGTCTCATCACGAGCCAGCTTGTTCAGTTCAATTTTAACCAGTGAATGGCATTGTCAACTATCTGGCTACCAAACCAGGACAATGACTTTTAAGAGAAATAAAAAAATAAAAATTCAAAGAAAATAAACATATATAAATGGATTTATCTCTAGATCAATAATGCTTAAACAGATGGGATTCTGAATCATTTATGATTTAAAGGTAACCCTGTCGAAACTATAGAAGTTTGCTGGCAGCAGTGGCTCTACCTGTGACAAATGAGTATATCTTAAAAGCTAAGCTGTAAAGTGACCCCTGCTTTATCTCTGCAACTAATTAAGGACTGATATAGAGTTTTGAAATATTTTAATGTATGAGGAATTTTAAGAAAAATTACAGTTAGATGATTCTGGTTTTATTCAGACTAATAAACTTAGTCAAGCATTTCAAGCATAATTTTCTCTTCTTTAATTATTTTTGCTTTAATTTTAGCAAAATCTCATTCATAACAGAGATAACTGGTTCTTCTCCCGTGTGTCGCCATTGTTGTGGTAAAAACACAACCCCCCATTTTTGACCTATTCAACTCAAATAATGGGGACCCTTTCTATAAAAATTTTGGCTAAACACCCTTTTTCGTATTTTTATTTTAGTTGATTGCCCTACACTTCTGTTAATTTTTAGTTTTCTTTCGATTCTTGTTTTGATCGCTTGGTTAGAATCGATTTTTTATAAGCTTCACATTGACGCTTGTTTCGCCTCATTTGGTCAACTGGTTTGAAAATAGCACTCATTTGAAAATCTGATTATTTAACTAGCCTGGGTTAAAAATGCATAAAATGTACAACATCGCATTTTGTAAATAAATTTGTCCAATAACGCATTTAGTTTAAATATTAACTCGTAGAGGGTTTTACTAACATTTGTCATTATCCAGCGAAATAATTAAGCATCGGGACTTCAGAAATTCACTCCAATTTTCTAATTAAATCTTAATCTCGAAAAACCAAAAACGTTAAGAAATTCACTCCAATTTTCTAATTAAATCTTAATCTCGAAAAACCAAAAACGTTCAAGTGGCTGTAGTTTATTTTTATAATTTTTCATTTATTTTCTAAGTAGCTGTAGTTTTATTTTTAGTTATAGTTTAAAAACTTATGTTCATAAAAACAAAACAAAAAAATGAAAATTTAAGTTTAAAATTAAATTTTAAATTAATTAAATTAATTAATATATTATATAATTAATTTAATTATAAATTAAAATTTAAAACAAACCAAAACATAATATTAAATATTAATTTAATTTAATTTAATATTATTAATTTAATTAAATTAAAATTTAATATAAAAAAATAATAATAATAAAATAAATAAAATACCATATCGGGTTATCGGGTCGAGAGTTTATTTTATGAACCCCGATATGCACACCCTCTTCCTCCCGATATGCCGATCTGATACACCCCACCTTCCCGACTTACCGATGCGATTCTCCCCAATATGCCGATAAGCTTTCTGAAGGCCGATATGCCGATTGATGCATTAACTAGGTTTTAGGTTAATATAATTTGCAAAATTCACTTATACGTATGAGCCCATAAGGCGTTAATTGAAGTTTTAATGAAACAAAACTTGGTATTTATTTGAAAGTTTTTATCATACGTAAGTGAAATGGGTAGTAAGTAGTGTAGGTTATTATATTATTTTAATATTAGTTGGTATATTAATTAATGTAGGTAATATATTGTATTAATTAAAATAATTAATAACATGTAATATGTTATATTAATTAATAAATTAATATGTATATATAATATATTATATTAATTAATAATATGTAATATATATTATATTAGTTAAATTAATATATATTATTAATAGTTCAGATTAATTAATTTATAACATTTAATTAATTAATTTAATTTAGATTTAAATATTATTTAGAATTAGTTTTTAATTAGATTTAATTTGTTTATAAATAGTTAATTAGATATTCGTTAGTTAGTTTATAATTAGTAATTAAATTAGAATTAATTAGGGTCTAATTTAGGATTTAATTTTTAATTCAAATTCTGATTTTTTTAGCCCAGCAACAGAATTTCCATATTTATATCAGATTTGACCCATCAATTTTGGAAGCTCATAAATTGAGTTCTACTTGGCCAAATGAGGCCCAGGATAGCTCATTGGAAAGAGAAAATCAAGGAGAACATTTTGAAAGAGGTTTCACCAACAGATTTGATCATTTATTGGGCCAAAAATCAAGCAGAAGATCAGGCTACGAATTTTGAAAAACAAAATCAATTTTCTGAGTTATTGTTTTCAATTTCATTTGACCAAAGCCTCTTCTAATTGCAGATCCATTGGCCAATGATATCCTTTGCCAATAAAATCATTCCAAGCATCAATACGTAGCTTATATTTTGTTTTTAATTATTTATTTAAATAGAATTTGATTAGGTTTGATTGAATTGCCAGAAATGATATTTTGATTGCATTTTAATTTATTTTGATTTCTTTTGCAGGAAAACAGGGGAAGAAATATGGAAAAAGAATCTCAATCAATGAGAAGGCTCCAGCAATTGAAGATCAGAATTAGGAGCAAGTAAAATTGGATTTAGGAGAATTCTCTTGAACAAACTCTCCTCTCTAAACATTCTTTTACAAAAACTATAAATAATAGATTGCAGAATGGAATAAGGGTTGCTCTCCTCTACAATTTTAGAGCTTCTAAAAGCACTATTGTAATTGGAATTTAGAGTTGTAGGAGGGAGGAGTGAAAAATCTCAGATCTGGGGATTATTGAGGATTTTCCTTTTGTATATTGAATTATGCATGAAGAACAAAGCTTGCACTATTGTGGCTCTATTTTGAAAGCAGAAGTTCAAGCAATGTAAAGGGCTGTTGGAGACCAAGAACAGAGGAATAGATGCAATAAATTGGTATTTCTAATACTATTGTTTCAAATATCAGTTCTAATTTTATGATGATAGGAATGTGTCATTTTTATTCATGTTTGTGCATTATTGTTAATATGGGTAATTTGTCACAATCTTGTTATTATGTATCTCTGTTTTTTATGGATTAATTTCTCATTTTAGAGTAACTATTTACTCTAAAATCTATCTTATGAAACCAATCTATTGAATGGTAATGTGTTGTGAACTATTTCCACATATCATTATTCAATTATTGGATTTATTGATTTGATAATCAATATCATTTTGTGAATTACTTCCTGAATGTTGTTGGTTTATTATTTCAGTTTTAAGGTATCAATAAAATGTGTTTTGGCAACCATAATATCAGTTAATTGAACTACTTCATTAACTTGATATTCATTATAAAACAAGGCATATTTAAATCTCAATATTTTAATTATCTTGCTCTTAGTTGGGTTAGATCTATATCTGCTTAATTAAGATAGGATTTATATTAGTTTCTTTTACTTGCATCATAGAATAAACTTGCATTTAGAGTAAATTATACACCATGTTAAGTCCTCTCCTCAAAAAGGCAAAACTTTAGTTGTGGTTTGGCTGAACCTAAATCAGCTTAAGGGTCATTCTCTTGCCTGATCAGCAAGAAGAAGTGATCTGATGTCCCTGTCTATTGGTAGTTAAAGATACATTATAAACCAATAGCAATAGGGAGAAGGTAACTGGACCTAGATGAACAGTCGGAGCCACCACACCAAACGGAAAAGGAGCTGCTTTTAAGGTCCAGACTGGGTGGTTATCCCCCAATGTTGTTGCAGTGATTTTCGAGGCATCAACAGAACTATGTGCAGAGGAATTTAGACCAATTAAACTGGACCCCCTCCACGCACTGCTCGACCAGTGCGACCATTGGCACAGGTGCCTTGTCTACGCAGCACTTCCACATAAATTTTCCTACAAGAATTTGGGTTGCCACGCATACTACATTGTCCTTGATGCTGGAGATGGTGTAACCCCTCTTCTTCTTTTCCAGCTTGTACTTCATCTTCATGGCCTCTGTGAGGGCCAAATCACTACCCTTTCCTTCCAATATGGTCTCGGGGTCCTTTCCTCTGTACGGAAGTAGGAAATGTGATGAATCAAGTCTGTTGTGATGGGGATAAGCTCCTCCAGCCATAAATACCCATCATGCACCAAGAAAAGCAGTTGCTTGATGACGAAAATGGTCATTGGGGGGCAGTGGAAATGTGGCACCTAAAGTAGGTTCAGTAACCTAGCCTTTTTCACACCGCGAAACCATTTCTCCAGCTCTAATGTTCTTACCACCCCTACGGTGTGCTGCTTCATGAGGTTTCAAGTCTCTAGGTGGGGGAACTTCTCGTGGTCAGTGAGATCCTAATCTTCAAATTTCATGGTTGGCACATGGCCCAAGTGCGTGCCTTCAAACGTAATGCCATCTAGTAGGAGCAGGGTCTAGAGCGAACTCTTGGTCTCATCTAGGTCCTTGGGGACTTTGGCCTTCCCTTTCTGCGGAGGGACATAGGCGGGCAATTTTATCACAAAGTTCCTAGGCTGAGTATCCACCTCCATGCCTTCGTCTTCTTCCTCTACAATGATAAGGGCCTGCAAATCTTCTTCTTCCTCATCTGTTTCCATCATGACAGCTTTCCCCTTCTCTTTCATCGACAATTTGCTGCGCAATGGGTTCCGCAGGGACATGCGTACGAAAGCCATTACTTGTTTATCCTTCTTGGGTCTTGGCATATGCAGTGATTTCAGGATCTCTGCCACAATCCCGACACCTTCTGGAAGATCCTCCACAGCTAGGGCCTTCGTGGCCTCTCCGATGGTTACCTCTTCTATTCCCAAACCATCCCTAGTTGTTTCATTGTAGTTGTGCTACAATCTGTCACTCGTGAATTCAGGGGCTCAATCAACGCTCAGATCTCAATACTCAGGGCTCTGCTCAATCGCTCAATTCGCAAATGACCAAGTGTTGTTTCTTGGGTAGCCCTTTGTGTTTTATAGTGCTTTATGAATTCAAATTCGACCGCTCCCCCCAATTCTGGTTCGTTAATGCTTTCTTGGCGATAGATTTTTCCAAATCTTGCCCATAAATCGCATATTAAATGCTTGCCACCTGCTCCGTTTGGCCTCAAGTCGAGCATCCCATCATGAATAGTGACTTCAACGGTCACTTTTTGGTCAACTTGCGTAGCAGCGTAGCCCCCCGTGTGCGGTCATGGACGTTGTGACTCTCTGCTTCTACGTGCATCTCCAACATTGTGTAGCTCCCGAGTAAAATATTTTATAGTCCTGCGCTCCCTTCCAACTGTCTAGAGCACTAAGATTGTCCTTCACTTGATTAGTCAGGTGGCCGCACCACCAGTGTAGAGCTCCATCCTGTCCTCCATCACAGTTCTTGGAGAATCCCCACCTTCTATTGTTCTGGTCAGCATCGCACACTTCATTATTTGCAACGTGCTAACTTGGTCATTATGCTTATCAATATGCGGTCCAAGCCAAGGCATTAGACTAACTAATTCACGACGATAGTTCTTAAACTTGTCAGCATGATTATATGCACCTTGTCTTACCATCCTAGATTTTTTGGCGAGAAACTCTTCCTTTATCTCATCCTCCAGCCTCTTGACCTCCGTGTCCATCAAATCACTTTTCTTCCTTAATCGTACCCTTTCTTTTTCAAGTTCGTGGAATCTAAGGTTTCCCTGTTGGATTTCTTCGTCAAGTCCCATGCCTTCTGTTTCTTGCAGTTGTATGATTCCTTCTTTCCAGGCTTCATGAACTGTCATATCTACGGGTGCTGCTACGCATGGACTACGCTTTGCATGCTCCATAGTAATTACAACATCTGCTTCATACTTCAACGTAAGCAGTTCCCACGCGGTAAGGGTTTTTCACATTGTCCTATAAGCACATAAAACTACTGGTACGTGCATGTCCCAGTTAGTGCGTCTCACATGGTGGAACACGTTCAGTACATTGCATACTTTGTCAAAGGATTCCATGTGTATAATATTCGGCGTGCTAGGTCTTATCATACTTCGTTGTTTGCACCCTCGTCTTGCCCACTCCTACTTATTTGTCCTGTTTCCTATCACGAGGACAATGTGTGTTCGTGCAGGTTGCGTACCATACGCATGTACCCATCTGGAGAGGTGGGCACATAGGCTATTTAATCCATCATACCCAGCTTTCATCCACATCTGAGGCTTTCCAAATTGCATGACCATCATCCTTCTCAATTCGCACCAGTCGTCAAAACTCCTTTGATGCATACCCCACCATATTGCGGGCATTGCACGCAGTGCCCATTTAAAAGTGTTGAAACATTGTTGGTCTAGCACTTCTCTTTCAAATTTATTCAGAAAATCATCCATCACTGTCAACCTGTCATACATAGGTAGAGCTCTTACCTTTGTTGCCACACAGCACAGTGACCTTATCATCATGTCGCAGTTGAGTGTGGTTACCTCGTGTAACCAGTTCTGCCATCGTTCTATCTCCTCGTCCCAATCTGAGGTGCAGGAATTTCGCGCTCCCACAAAATCTTACCATCCGCTGTTGGATTCACCCAATCCTTCTCCCACACGGTTATCTAGTAGACACAGTCTAGATCATCGTCTCTCTTGCAGTCACACACTGGCTTTGTGTAGCGTGATCCTTCCGCAGTGTCTAAAGGTACCACTACACACAGCGACTTTTTCTCAAAAATCATCTTATGCTTCTTTAGATTTATCACTCCATTCATGTCAGTGGCCCAACCTACTCCCAATAGTGCGGGATAGGGATTTTTCTCAACAATCTCTACCACTTCAAAATCTACAAGCGTGCTCATACCTTCAATATTTACCATTATTCCCTGCAATCGTCCCATAGGTAGGATCTTTTACTAGTTCACCATTCACAATTGAATAGGAGAACATTACAATGCGGGCCTGCCCATGCGCTCCCATGTCTACTTTGGCAAGACATTCGCGTCTGATCCTAGGTCCAAATTTACTTGATCCATTTCATATTCCCCGATCTGCACGGTCAATCTCATCTCCTTTCCTGTTTGCATTGTGTGCTTCCCGAGCTTCTGGACTACACGTGCTTCTCCTGGTCCAGCACATCTAGTGATGAGTACTTTCAACCCCTTCATAGCCTTGCTGTCATGCACCAACTTCATGCATGTCTCCAAAAAGGTAGTGAAAATTGATGGGTCCATTTCTAGTTCTAGTTTGTCTTTACTACCTAAATTGGAGGCCTCTGTGAAGCTCTTCTTAGATTCCATGAATGTCTCCTTAGCGCGCTCCAAATAAAATTTTGGTTCCTTTGTAGGAGCCTTGCAAACCCAAGCACTCTCTTCAAGTTGCTTGCCTTTATCATCTCATGTCGTGATACCGCTTTGGAGCATGATGTTTATATTCAGGTCTTCCTCGCGCGGCTCAGACCTCATCATTTACAAGTTCTGAGTCAGGGGAGGTTGGAGTGTTCCTTTATCATGCAACCTTGCTATCAGCATGGGGTAGTCCTATGTCTCATGATCAAACTATGTACACTATAAACATGATGCTCTCTTTGGATTTGTACAATCGCGGGCATAATGCCCTGGCCCTCTGCAATTGTAACAAATCAGCTATCTGCAACCCCTTCCTAGCCCCATTCCACCTCGACCACGTCCGCACCCCTTAAATCCAGTGTGTGCCATCCCTACATTTTGATCAAGGGCTCATGTTTCAGTCTGAACTCTGTAGGTAGGAGTTTGATCCATCATCAATTCATAGCTTCTATAGGTACACTCATCATGACCTACTGACCTGAAGAAATTGCAGAACAACTGCTAGGACGTCTACATATACTTCTGTAATAAGTGGTAGTTTTCTATAGCATGCTTTCCTCCTATCTGACAAATCGTGCACCATAATGCAGGCACAATGCTCAGTCCTTCTTGTGCCTCTAGTCTCAATGGCATTGGTCCTCCTCCTACCAGGTAGTTCATGAAGACTCAACAATGGTCCTTGTCATTTCCCTAGCCCTTACACTTTATGCACCATACCTCCTCACACGCTTCTAGGCGAGTTGTCCTATCTTGTTTCAAACTCTGCATCTCGAGACACAAGTTTTTTAACTGTGCATGGATCTATTGGACTCCCAAGTTAGGATCTTGTATTGGGGTCTCATGCAGTCTCATTGCAATCTCCAAGGCCTCGGCCTGAGTGGATAGCATCTGTTATGATAGCACGGTCCTTAGATGCGGCGTTAGTGACGCTACAAACCATGCACAATGTTTCCCATCCGTCAAGGTCATGTTGGCTTCACGAATCATACCCTTCAGTCTCTGATCCAGCTCTTAAGGGGTCTCGCCTGGAAGCATCCCGATTTCCTTAAATCCAATAATCCACTGTGTCTCTGATTTTGGCTTGCTAAATTCCCTGCTTAGCACAGTTTGGATATCCATGATCCCTGTATTTGGATTGTCATTGGAATGCTTAACGTACCATGTTAGTGCATGATCCTACAAGGCACTGACCAGCGTTGCTTTCTTTATATTGTCATCTGTGACTCCCTGCACTTCCCATATAGCCTTTACCACGAACCAAAATTGGTCCGGATCTTCATTCCCTACTCCTTTGAACACCAAAAACTTTATTGTGCTCACCATATTGAACTATGGTGGTGGCGGGGGTGGTGTGGGTGAAGACGGGGGTGATGATGGTGAAACCTTTGCGAGCTCTTCCTCGCTTTCTCGTAGAGGAGAAATCAAAGGGCTAGTTTCTATCTCTATGCTACCTTTGTTTCTATAGATCCTCCCACTTCGCATAGCCCCAAACATCAATTTATTCGAATAACCCGCTTTTCACACAGTAGCATCCTAATCCAAGTGTTCAAATATTTAACGTACTTACCTCGCGGTCCTTTAAGTAAGCATTGTTCTGCCTCGCTGTAGCTGACTGAAGTATCTACCACGAACTCAATGATAAATCCTCCTATAATTCGATAAATCTAATGATCCATAGCACTCGTGATCTTATCTTCTGATGCTTCTAGTCTACGCACCAACTCTGGAGTCCACACAATAGGTTTTTCGAGCCTACATCTTCCCTGACTGTCTGCTAACTTCGCGATCCACTCGTACAACTCAGAGGGGAAGATTGCAAAGAAAATTTCATGGATTTCCATATATAAGTAGCACTCAAACCACTCTTCCTTCGATACTTGCAGACTCCTGTTTTCCTACGTCACGAACTCGTGAATCTTATTTTCCAGCCACTCTTCAATTCCTTTCTTTCTTGGATTCCAGTGATATGACATCAGACATCTCTTATGTAGATCATGATCCCGACAACGGAACCATTTGTTGGATTATTGGGACCTGACCCAAGTTTAGAGGTGACTTAGCCAAACAAATCTCGGTACTACTGGCCCTTTCGGCAATAGTCCACGGAGCGCGGACTGAAGTCTCACCCGAAGTAGTATGGGAGGGTGCTAGAACCAGGTTTCCACACCCTGGAGAGGTATGATGAGTTCAAGTAGTCCGCGGTTAGAACCTAGGCGTGAATATCTTTGTGCACTTTCCCGTACCTTCGAGCAGCCCTACTCAGCGTCTGAATGTGCGCTTCTGCATTATTACCCAAGACTTTACTAGTATTCCAATTTTAGTTGATTATCTTATCCTACTTGCAAGATTTAAGTTACACTTAACAACATAAACCATTCATACATGTGTGTGCAGTAAATAAATAGTATATTTGCAAGTTATATCAAACATGGATTAACCCAAGAACATATACACAAAATTATGATAAAACTTCTCTTTATTAACTTCTCCCTCAACTACAGACTCGACTCTGCCCTACAAACTCAGCTGCCGGGATCCGCGCACTCAACTGCAGACTAATAGGCCTCTGTGCACTCAACTGCAAAGCCTTCTCCTACTGTACGACCCAAAGATACACTTTACACTTAGTTGCTTAGACTCTTTCTTCTCTACTTTTTCTTCCCTATCTTTTACACTTAGAGCTTCCCTCTATTTATACAATCCCATGGTTCGCAAACCATGGATAGGCCGACATTACATTACAAAACTAGGGCAGACAACCCTGTGACTCTAACATGCTTCCACGCCTGCAATTCGTGGAGCTTTACAACCCAATTCGGTCAAAACTTGGGCTTTCAGCCCCAAAACATGCCTTGGGGGGATTCCATGCCCAACACCTATTCTAACCAATAAGTTACTCCAATCAGGTAAAATCATGTTTCAAGTGAAATGAAGCAAGCAACTGGCTACTTGATTTAATTATGCTTTCACTTTCTTCAAGCAAAAATAAAAATTTGAAATTGGATAAATTGTGAAATCTAAATCTATTTCCAAGATCCATGGAAACTACAAATCTCATTTCCTCTTATGACTCTAACAAGACTGCAAAAGGGTCTTCAAAAATATGGAATCTTACCTCCTATTTATAAGCAAAAAGAACATGGTATCCTTCATCTTTAGATGATGTTCTATGTTTTGTTTCGTCAAGCTTTTCATTATAAACTTCATGATCACTCTCAAATTAAAGATGCAACCATGTGTTTATCTTCCTTTGGGATGAACTCATATTTATTTTGGAGATTAGCTACAACATCCTCATATCCTCTTTGACACAACTTTGAATTGGTTAGTAATATTTGATTTGTTTTTTACTCATACTCTTCATGTTGTTGGTCATAAGGATATTCAAATGAAATGGTCTAATGATACAAATCTTGGGACATCCTTTGTGATTCTTGTTCTATCTAGGGTTCCAGAATGAACTTCTTTAAAAAACTAAGCTTATCTTCTTGAATAAAGATGTTGTACAAGTCTAAATAATAAAATAATGTTGAATGAATATCTTCATACCATTCATCATTTGAAAACATACCAGCACTTTCTTTAAAATCTTGAAGAGAAACAAGGTCTTCCACAAACTCCATTGCCTTGATTTATGATGCCATTGGATTAGTAAATGAACTCTCCATTCTGGAATCAATGGAGTCACTTGTGAAAATTTTGAGTTATGAATACTTCTGACAATAAAGTCACCATGAAAGCTTCGAAATTTGGACTGTTTGACCACGGAGTAGCCAGGTGAATGATGCACAACCTCTTGTGTTTGATCCTTGTTCACCATCAATGATCATAACTGGATCTTATGATTTAACCTTCATTCCTTGATAATGGTGCCAAGATGTTATCACTCAAAATTTTTCCTTGGCTATGAAAGGAAACTCATTAAGGAAACCTTTAAATCGCTTTGGGATTGAAAACTGCCCCTTCAATCTGGATAGATATTTCTCCTTAACTCTACCACTCAATCTCACTTTTGCAGTAGGTTATTAAGCTCCAAGGCAAGATTTTAATTTGTATCAAATGAAATTGGTTTGGAATGGATCAAAAGAGACCATTAGGCATGGGTCTTTGATAGAAACAGATGAAAGCTACATGTTATATGAACAACTTTAGAAAAGGCAAGATAGATTACAGTCTTTTAGATAGATTACCATTGAGATATGGTAGGATAAAGTAGGAAATAAATACCAAAAAACAAAGATGTATGATTTCTGCTAATGATATTTAAGTTGAAAAACACATTAGTAATTTGAAAACATGAACTTGAGCATGGAGTAAGAATTCCAATTCATTTAGATTTTTCAAAATATTAAAGACTTAATGATGAAAGTTTCGACTAAGGAGAAATTAAAAATAGTAGAAAAACTAACAGACATGAATCTATGAAAATTTTCACATGTAATCCTATTTATCATGAATTATATTAATACCAAAGGTAAACACAAGGTCTATTTTTTCTCAAAATTTTGAGCCCCATTCTATTACAGATCACAAAATATACACACAAATTATCTCTATCTTTTTGGAAAACAAAATCAAATAATAAATTAAACTAAATCTATAATTGGTTGCAAAATTTTATCATATTTCTATGTCTCTCCTCGTTTCAAATGTCCTTATGATAACAATGACCAACTAGTGTTATTGATTTTGTACTCAAAGTCTTGTAAGTTTTGGATGTTGAACTAGTTGTTCATTAACTGCAAATCTCTCCAAATTCTATAGTCCAATCTTCATCTACCTCCTGAATTTTGACTAATGATCTTTCCTTTCAAAATATGAGGCCAATATCCTCGAATTTGGAAGATGATTGTATGCCTATAATTTGGGATTTCTTATCAAATATCCTTCTAAAAATAATCCCCAGAAATGCTCCACTATTTGCTTACAGGTGTTGTCCTTTTTAGTTCCATCTATCTTAGATTTCCTAAAGAATTGGAATTTACTAATTTAGGTGCTCACACTTCTGGAAATGTTGAACTACTATTTTGAATTCTATATTTGCGTGAAATCATATTTTATCCAAGAAAAAAGGACACCTCACAATACACATTCCTAATGGGCTCAAAAGCGACCTATCTTACTTGAAACATTAGATCCTCAAATTTCATCTCTTCTATGCAAATATTGTTACAAACAGTAGTGATAATTCTCATGGAATTTAACACAAACATGTAAATATGATCTTCAAGTGCCATACTGTTATTGGCCATATTATCATTCTACATCATGATAGAAATGATCATCACAAATTGCTGAAATCCATCTCTTAGGTTTTTCATTGGTGCAATCTCATCCCAATTTACAATCTTATGTTGTCATCTTTGACCTCTTTAGATGCCTCTAACAGTTCAATTTCATCTCTACAAATATAGAGTTGATGATAATTGCTTCCTTGAGATTTTGGATTTGATATTTTCCATTTGTATCTCTTTGATTGCTAATATTTTCTCCTCCTAGGTGTCTTTCCCTCATATCTTGAAGTGCTTGAACTTTTGTTATCATACAAAGTTGTAATGCCTCCTAGAAATTCAATTATTATCTTTCGAGCCTGAATTGATATTGGAAAATATCAATATAGTGTCATCCCTACTCAAGTTTCATCCTCAAAAAGCTATAATAGCAACCTTTGACATAGAGGTAGCAATTTCTTTGCAATAGGGCTTCAAAATATATGGTAGAAACTATCATGCTACAATGTGCAGGTGAACATCGAACATTCTCAATAACTTGATGTATAGGCTGTAGAGCATTGGAAAGGTATGTTTTAACGCATAACTTAGTAGTGTTTCAAGCAATAGTTGTAGCCTTTTCTTTATTATACAATAGGGAGAATGCAATGGGAATTAATATGAATGATCCAATTACTGAAAGTATCTTCTTTCATGCAGGTAAGGACAAAAGTAAGAAGGCACGGTGCTAAACAAGAGTCCCATGAGCAGATAACGGTTGTCCCCCTAATTGCGAATAAAGTCCAGACCAGGGCGAGTAAATTAAGGCAGATCATTCCAGGATGAGATCAAGGACTGTCAGTTCGGAAGATGAGAAAAAAAAAGAAAGGAGTTAGCTGTTTAACAGATCCCTCAGGATCTTTGATCCTGAGGGATCGTTACGTTCAATTATTTTGTTGTTTAGTTAACTCCGCCATTACTTGTATAAGATGGGGCGGCATCAAAGACTTAGGGGACGTCTGGAATATTGTGTATTTTTACTTTCTGTTTTATAAACTGCACTATTGGTTATACTCAGACTATTGAGTCTCTTTGAGACTTAGTTTCGCTGTATTATCGTTGATGCTTTAATATAATACATTCGGTGTTAATTTCCTCCTACATCTGAAGTAAGTTACGGCGGTGCCATTGAGAGCTAAGGGCCCGGCTCCAACGGACATTGGTTGATTGTATCATTATAGTTTGGCTTCGTATGGTTTGTTTACTATTCTCTATAATTTGATATACGTACATACTGTTTCATACTTGGTTATCAGTAGTTTTCCTTTTGTAAATCTTTGTAACGAGTTTACAGCATATTTCCAGAATTGATCACATCACAAGTTGTTCACTTTCGTTACAGACCTTATAGGTGGAATGTTCCAGCTGCATATGGTTGAAGTAATGAACTATTGGTAATCGTTTCGGATTATGTTTATATATGATTGACGTTTCCTGTTTATGGTGATTTGCTGTTCCATTTGGTTAACTGTCTACTTGTACAAAATATTGCCTTTATTTGTATGTAAGTTGGTGCCAAGAATTGAGAGGGTTGAACTCGCGAGATTTAGTCTCTTTACTGCTGTTCCTTTTCATTGTTGTTCCATTTAAGAGTTGTTGTTCCATTTCTGAATTGTTGTTCCATTTTGCTTTCTTGTTGTTCCTTTTACTTGCATTCCTTGATATTGTGTGGGAGGAGGATCAAGGCTGTCGTGAGATACAACAGACGCTATTATGCTCCCAGATCCATGATCCATACTCTAGTTTCTTTTTCTTTATCAGTTTCTAAAGGGATGGGTTACTGCTTCCGTACCCTTGACTGACAAAGTTTCCAGGTGTGAATTCTTTATGCAGAAGTAATTTAGCATAGCTTAGCATCCATTTACTCTTGTATTTCTTAGATCTATACTACGAAGCATTACTCTGACAAATTGCCTCAAATTGAGATACCCTTCGCAATAACAAAAACGTTCCCGGATTGACTTGTAATGTGAGATAACTAGAGGTGAAAAAGGCCCTTGTTACAGCTCTACATTTTGGCGCCGCTGCCGGGGAAGGGTATAGCCATTTGTTTTTAAAACAGGGTAGTGTGCGAATCTGCCAGGGGGGAATTGGATTTTAAAAACGGAAGGTAAGAACCTACGTACGGAGCATGTAAAAGCCCTGCTCCACTGTCCGCCTTCC
>APFE031522262.1:9355-23163 GCA_000404065.3 Pinus taeda | reverse complement strand
CCCACCTAAAACTTAAGTGACACCTAATGTTGATCATGTTGTTGCTTGTACTTGGCATTGGACCTTTCCAATATATCGTGAGACTTCTGGTGGATGTGTTGGATGCGTTGAATAAACCTAGTTTCTTTATCAGCCTTAGACTATACATGTGTGGATTTTATTTGTGTAGTTGCATGAGGCATGGAAACATCAATCAAACAAAATGGTTGAAATCCCAGACCCACTTAAAAGGGGCTATGACCAGTTAAGCTATGAAGAGTTCTATCATAGCTATGTTGCACATGGGAAGGATCTCATCCCAATTTCATGGATGTTTGGGGTTGTACATGTGGAGTATGTGCACTATCATCCCGTTGATGACCTCTGTTTGGACATGAGTCTGGGGATGGAATGAAGCCGACTTGGTGAGCTTGGTGTCCAATATTGTCTAGAGGCTTGACTAGAATGTGCTTAGGAACCTGCTTTCCCAATTTGATATAATGGTCTGCAGGATCCCAAAATGTACCCACACTCATTAAAAGAAGAGTTTGGCAATGTCCTCTGCTGTGATACTCTTCTTGCAGGCTGCCAATATAACCATATTAGAGAATCTGTCCATGACCCCAAATACACTGTCATTACCATGCTTGGTAGAAGTGAGGAAAAACATATATTCCATGTAGATAGATTCCTACAGTTGGCTGGGAGTAGGCAGAGGAGGGTACAGGCCTTGCTTCTTGATGGTTGGCTTGGTGATGGAACATGCAGTGCAAGATATGATATATTTTACAACATCATGTCGGATTTTGGGTCAATAAAAATACTTATACAATATGATATAGTTTTCTCCACACCAAAGTGTCCCGAAACCCAATGGTAGTGCGCCTCCCATATCCTCTTGGCATGCTCACTTGAAGGAACATAAAGGTGGCCTAGGTAGAATAATAATGCATCATGGAGGTGGAAATATGGAACTTGCTTTCCATCCACTACAATACGGTATGTGGTGGAAAAAACTAGATTATTTTTGTTTAGCTGTGGCAATCCAGAGGTCTTGTGTCCACAAGAGTTGAGAATAATGGTTAGTATTGCAACTGGGGGCCGATTGAGGCAATCTTCAACATGATTGGTGTTGACCTTTTTGTGTTTAATGTTCAAGTGGAATTGTTGTAGATATGTGTACCACTTCTAATGGTGATCATTCTGAAACTTCCCTTATGTCTGTATAAATTGAAGAGGTCAGTGATATGCGTGGATGACTGTCTCCTTCCCCATAATGTAATGTTTCCATTGTTGGAAATCCTGCATGATAGAATACATCTCATTATCATAGGTGGGGTATTTCCGAATTGTATCAGAAAGTGTCTCACTATGATAGGCCATTAGATGCCCTTGTTGAGTGAGGACTGCACCAATAGCATAGTTGAAGGTGCCTGTCTCAATTTCAAATGGTTGTTGCAGTTTTGGAAATGTGAGTACATGTGCAGAGCAGAGGTGGTGCTTCAACTCAATGAATTCCTTATGTTAGGACTCGAACCAAGAAAACTTTTCTTTTTCTTTGCCCTTGGTAATCTGACTCAAAGGCCAAGTGATATGGGAGAATTGCAATAGGAACCTTCAATAAAAATTGGCAAGGCCCAAAAAGTTGCGAAACTTTATTAGAGTCGTCGGGCTTGGCCAATCCCAAATGACTTGGATCTTAGCAGGGTCCACATGCATGCATTTATCATCTATGATGTAACCTAGATATTGGACTTGCCTCATGCCAAAGGTGATTTTCTCCAATTTAGCACATAATTTGTGCTGTTGCAGGGCATGAAGGACATGTCGAATGTGTTGCAAGTGCTCTTCCCAACACTTGCTAAATATGAGGATGTCATCTAGACAAACAACCACAAACAAATCGGTGAAGGTCCGCAAGATTTCATCCATCAACCTCATAAAATTTTTACGAGCATTTTTCAACCCAAAAGGCATAACCAACCATTCAAAAAGGCCTTCCTTGCACTTGAAGGTGGTCTTCCATACATTTGTGGAATCTATTGGTACTTGGTGATAGCTAGATTTCAAATTGATCTTTGCTGAAATAATTAGACCCCTTGAGTTGGTCCAGAAGGTCATCAATTTGTGGGATTGCATACATGTTCTTGACAGTGATTTTGTTTAGTGCCTAATAATCAATGCAAAGCCTCTAGGTCCCATCCTTCTTCTGTAAAAGCTTAATTAGGCCCCACAAGGAGAGAAACTTGGCTGGATGTTCCCTTTTTTTAGTAGCTCTTGGATTTGTCGCTTGATCTCTTCATTTTCTATAATGGGGCGGTGGTATATCAACCCATTGGGTAGAGGTGCTCTGGGAGTCATATTAATCGAATGCTTGACCTGAGAGTGCAAGGGTACCCCTGTGGGTGAGGAGAAGATGTCTAGGTATTCTTCCATGACCTTATCCACCTTCTTCTGTTATGTGGAGGAACCCTTTCTGGGGCCATGGATGTGACCTTGATCTCCCCCTTATTTTGAGAGTGAATTAGAAAGAAAAAAGATTCCCGATCTAGGAGATGATCTTACTGCATTACTTAGTAGAGATCAAAGAGATGGAGGGAGGAAGGGCTACCCCCGGTATCATGTATAAGTTATTTCCCTAAGTGATAATAATAGTGTGAGTCCTAGACTCATACACAACATGAAGCTTCCACAAGTATGGTTGGCCTAATAATAAATCAAAAACTTCAAGAGGAGCAACATCACATAATACCTCATCCATGAAGGGTTTGATGTTGTAGGGAAGACGATACTGCTGGTTGACGCGAAGATATCGTCCTTGGTGGAGCCACCTAATGGTGTATGGATGCGGGTGTGGTGTGCTCGGAAGACCCAATCCTTTAATGGCTTCTGCTGAGATGAGGTTATTTTTGCTCCCACTATCGACAATGAACTACAACGGAAACCCCTTCACCCACATCTATGAGTGGAAGAGATTCTCCCCTTCCTCCGAGTATTCAAGTTCAATATTCTAGACGTTGGAGGTAACAACAATGGCATTGGGTTCCACATCAACAATCTTCTTCCCTTTGTCATTCCCCTTATCGAGGTATGATATAGAGTTGGAACATGCATCTGACTCTGAAGCCTTCATCTCGACCACTAGTGACTGCTTTGCATGATACTCACTTGTGTTGTGAGTGGGTTTCTTGTGGAACTCACACCACTTCCTTGTGTCCTTCTTCATCTTCTTGGTGCTATTATCTTCTTACGGCTTCGATGGGTTGTCTTGGGTCATCCCACCTTGGATTTTCCCTTTGTTCTTCATTTTGGGGGTGTATTTTCCTTTCTTGGATGTACTTGTGTAGACAGTTGCGGTACTTGAGTACCAAATGCCACTCAGAAGCCTTAATACCCAACTTTTTGCGAAGGGTATGAAAAATATTTTTGAACTCTAGCACGTCTTGGTCCCTTCATTGCCGTAGTGTGGTCCATTTTATGTACTTATCTTCATATCTCTTGACAGGGTAATATTGTTCCTTGATGATGTCTCAAAAGGAATTCAAAGTGGGTGTTGCTAATAACAGTGAGGGTTCCCTCTCATCCTTATGCTCACAATAGTTTTCCCACTAGTCCTTGACGTGGGGGGTGACTTTGAGGAGAGAAAAAGTAATCTTTTCTTTATCAGAAAAATCATGAACTAAAAAATATCCTTCTAGTAGATTTAACCATTTATTTATGACATCTGCATCTATTTGACCTTCAAATATAGGGATGTCAATTTAACTTGTATCTTGAAGGAGGCGATGCCTCTGAAGTGGTTGCTGGATGAATATGCATCGCTTGTTGGCATCTGCCGAAGGATTTGGGCAAAGTTATCCATCATCTTGTTCCTTTTCCACTCGAGGGCTTCTTCAAGCAGCAATTTGATAGGATATTCTGCTCCCTCATCTTTATTTTCTTCCCCCCATGGGCAACCACCGGTGTCAGCAAGGATGGTCTTGCAAGAGTTCAACCAATTCAAGTCCCAATTCCTTATACCCCAACCTCAATGGGGACATGCACAGAAAAATAGAGAAAGAGCAGACTGTTATGATACCACTGATCTAGATTTATGCAAGAACGAAATGAAATACACAAATAAATAGAAACACAGAGATATGATGAAAAACAACTTTAATTCAATAATAACAAAGTACTAAAAACTATTACATGTAGAATGGAAATAAACTAGTTCGGGTGACGCTAGCTTATCTCTAAGAAGAGATGCGGTGACTACATGCCTTCTTAATTGTGTTATAGTGAAGCTCAAAGGCATTTTTATCATTAAGAAATAATGGGAAACCCTAAACATCCAAAAACATAACCCTAGGAGATGAAACGCCAAAATCTTGTGGGCCTCGTTGGGGTTAGTTGGAACGTCAACTTCTCGAGGTCATAACTTTGGCATAGGATCTTTGTTTGACTATCATAATACCTCATTTCGAATAAATCTAAGATTAGCCCGAAAAATGACATGTAAACTATTATTGCACTCTTTCAGTCTCACTATTTTCCCGAAAAAATGTCTTTTAGGCCCTCAAAATGACTCCGGAAGTTTAGGCCCTACAAACTGCCAAAAATAGTAAGATGTGCTACAATTAAGGAGACTGAAATAAATAACGATGGGGTTCCACGTGGAATAGGCAAGTGGCCACCAATATCCTCCTGGATCATTTAGGAAGTATAGGGCTACATCAATGGTAGTACATGACTTTAATAGATGCATCCCAAGAATCACGCTCTCCTATGCATGACTAAATCAAGTGACTCTCTCTCCTATACATCGCTAAACCAAATGATAAACAAGTACATACACAATTTTATCAATGCACCCAAAGGTGCTTACATGGTAGAAATGGAATGACCCTTGTATGCATACCATGAACAAGGACTACTTAGCCATCATGCCAAATAATAAGAAAATACATACATATCATGACCTTCTTTTATGTATGACTAATGCTAGGGCTACTCAACCATAATGTCAAATGATAAGAAAATAAATACAAATATGATTTACATGCTTTTTCACCAATGAATACAATATATGGAGTTGCTACAAGGAAAGAGTGAAAAGAACATAGAAATGACAAGCAACCCTTAAAACCATAATTGCATGCATTGTTGAAGGAAATGTAACTAGGTTCTGTCTTCATAAATGAACTTTTGATATTTGTATCTATTCAAGAAAATAAATATTATTTTTATAATATATGTCAATGAGTTTCTTTCTCATTGAAATAGGCCTAGCACATGTTAAAGTGCTATAGGTGACTAAAAGAGTCAAAAGAAAATGTTGAAGACCTTAAGAGCGTGTTACACCATGTATATTTATGTATTAGAGTCAAGAGAATACCTCCAAGCAAAGTCAACAACCCTCCTCCAAAGCAAAGACACCACCAAAGAAGCCATCTAAAGAAAATATAGTAAGTAGGCCTACAAACAGTCTTCAAGTCGGCCTTCTAGTCGACCCAAAAGGAGGAACAATATTCTATATATAGAGGTTGCCCACTCCACTATAATGTCAAGCTATCACCTCTGAAGGAACCGACGGTAGATGACATTGAGTTACAGTGACAAGGTAGTGATGATGATGAGGTAAAAGGAAGTGAAGCACATGTCTTTTTGCATATGTTTAATGCAATGGGTCTAAATTTATGAGTAGCTTAGCCTTTATGACAGTATGGTCACTGAGTTAGAGACTCCCTTTAGTGTTATGATGATGAAATTTTCTATTGGGCCGCTACTCTATGTATTATTTTAGACTAGCATCTATACATTTCCTAACTTTGGATATAGAATCTAAGATCTTATATCTATTAAAGTCTAAAATTCAACTTTTCTTTACTCTTTAATCTCGTATTTTAAGTTTTTGTTGTGATTTTTCTAAGTTAAATAATCAATTTTATTAGTTGGCGTTAAGAGTTGGATGTACATCGAAAAACAATTGTATGTCGAAAATTTTCATTTTTTTTATTAGAGGAATCAACACTCACATGACAAGGAGTAACCACTAGGTGCCTACCTATAATTCTCATATTTTTTTTTTACTAGAGGAATCAACACTCACATGACAAGGGGTAACCACTAGGTGTCTATGCCCCTTTTGCAGGCACCAATGAATTGGAGAGATTTGAACTCAATCCTCCTCACACATGACACTTCAATTTCATAATGATCACCAATTGAGCTACCTCGAGAGACTTACTTGAAATTAAATATATTTTAATAATAGTTATTATGCCTGTTGAAGGTAGTCAGTTTGGGTCAAAATTCTTTGACTCTTAATTAATTTGCAAAATTTTAGAAACTATTTCCAAAGTTTATTAAAGTTTTGGTAAAATTAAATATTAAACATATTTTTTTAGAAATTGAAAATTATTTTTTAAATTCTTGAAAATTGAATTTCTAATTTTGACGTAATACAAGACTAATTTCTATGCTGCCGTTTGGTTTAAAATCAAAATTTTTCAGAATTAAAATTGTATTTGTTTTTAAAAATACTTGTAAAAGTGATCCTCAAAATTAATTATCGAAAAAGGGAAAATTTCAAATATATGGATTTTTCCATAATTATATTTTATTTTCCGAAAAAAAATTATATATTTTAAAAAATTTTGCTTCGTTTTTTTTAATTGTCTGTATTATTATCAATGTTTTTTGGACATTATCCATTAATATATTTTATTAATCTAATAAGTTTTATTTTATTTCTATTAATTGTCTGTATTATTTCTAAGAGCCAATGTTTGTTTACCTTTTCTATTAATATATTTTATTATCATAATACTTTTTTTATTATTTAATTATTTAATTGTTGTCCATCTTTTTTTTTCATAAAACCATGTTATCGTGTACCAATAGATTAACAATTTAATTCCCCTTCTATCAATTTGATTCCCCTTCCACCAAAGTTGTGGTGCTTAAATCATGCACTAAACTAAGTTATATGATCACATTCACCCCATAAGGGTTCTCTACTTTTTGCATGAGAGGCCAGTACTAAGCAGCAACACATAGGGTTCTCTACATTTTGCATAATATTACACTTGTTATTTATAAATTTGTATTAGTTTGAAAAATTAGTGTAATTGGTTGTTGTTAATAAAATAAAATATTTAATTAAATGTTTTTTATAATCTTTATTCAAAATCCTTTTAAAATTTGTTGAAATAGCAAATTTGAGTTATTAAACATGTAAAAAGTTAAATATCATACATATTTTCTGCATGAAATCATTTATACTAAACATTTTAAATAACGAAAAATAATGATCTTAGTAAAAATTATATTTACTTGATTAACCATGTATAAAAAGGTTCTTGGTCAACATTAACTTAAGAAAAAAAAAGAATTATAAATGAATGTTATAAATAATAATGATGAACTTATCATGGAGGAACTTATTATAAGTGAAATAACCTCAAATCCCTAGGAAATTGATGGCAGGGAGCCAAATATAATTTATTAAATTTATTAAAAGTCAATGCAACCTAACAAACTATTTAATACACTACAACCCTTGATAAGCATTAAGACTAAGTATATGTAGAGCATATTCCCTTGAGAATCATCTAGGCCCCAAATTAAAAACTACAACCCTTGATAAGCATTAAAACTAAGCATATGTAGAGCATATTCCCTTGAGAATCATCTAGGCCCTCAATTAAAAAATAAAATAAAAAGAAAGTAATTTCTTAAATTTTATTAAAAGTCAATGCAACCTAACAAACTTTTTCATACACTACAACCCTTGATAAGCATTAAGAGTAAGCATATGTAGAGCATATTCCCTTGAGAATCATCTAGGCCCCCAATTAAAAAATAAAGAAAAGTCAACAAATCCTCATCCACCTTAAGTTGAAATAAAAAGCCTTGGGCAACTAGTTAGACTTCACCTATTCATTTTAACCTGTAGTTAAATTGTAATTTTCAATTATTAAAAATATATTTCTCAATGTATGAATAATAGCAAAAACCCTAGTTACATCTGATTTCACACTTAAACCTCTGATGTTTTATATTTTGGGAAGAATGTTTAAATTATAATAATAAATAATAATAAAAAGGAAGAGATAAATTGCAAGTTTTAATTAAATATTTGGTCAGAGGTATTTCTAAGAAATTTCATTGCAAGTTCTTAAAAATATAAAGTAAATGTGAATACAAAATTTCATATTCAAATCTACAAATAACCTATAATCTAAATCACTGTTTCCTCCAAAAACAACACTTAACTAGTTAAATTTCCAATTGAAAAAAAAAAACAATATACTAGTTAAAAACTCATTAATCTATATAACAAATTTAAAATTTTCAATTGGTGAATTGCCCTGCTTTCTATGCTATAAGCCACCCATCCATTTAATAAATAAACAAAAATATGTATAAAATTGAGGCAGTCTGCATTTAATTCTCTGAAGAAACAGAGGAGCTGTAACTTGGAAATTGCAAATCTTCAAAAAGTAACACTCTGCAGCATGAACATATTTTCCATATCATGGAATTTAGTTCCAGAAAACCACAATTACCCCTCTGCAGCATGCAATATAGTTTACATATTATAAAATTTTATTTGCACTAAACCACAAACACTTTACATACAACCACAAACACTTTACATACACTTAGGTTATTGCACCAATTAAGCCAACACGCAACCTATCTCATGGATCTGAATTAAGCAAACTAAATACATAACCTAAAATATATCCCTTACAGAGCTGGAGCTGTGCTGATAATCCGCTGAGCCTTCAAGGAAACGGAGAACCGAAAGGGCCAGGACCAGGAGGAGGGGGGCCACCAAACCCAGGTCCAGGCGGTGGCGGGTAACCCATCGGCCCTGGCGGAGGAGCGAACGGATCGAACGGAGGCCCTGGCGGAGGAGCGTACGGATCAAATGGAGGCCCTGGCGGAGGAGCGTACGGATCAAATGGAGGCCCTGGTGGAGGCGGAGCCGCGAAAGGAGGCCCTGGTGGAGGTGGAGGCCCTGGTGGCGGAGGTCCGAATGGATCAAAGGGAGGCCCTGGCTGTGGGGGAGGGGGACGAGGAGGTCCGTAGGGATCGAACCCGGGCGGTGGAAACATGATGATGATCCTGATTGAAGTATGTTTCAGAGATTATAAACTGTTGAGAAATATACATCAATTGGATCTCACCACTATCTGTATTTATATGAATTAAGAGAAGGGGGTAGGGAAATAGTGATGTGATTCGTGTATTGTAGCCCTAAAAGGATCGTGACGAAATAATTCATAACCCACGCGGCACCGCACAGGAATATTGCTCATGGGTTAAACTGGTAGTTGAAGGTTATATCATAGATTCGCGCCTCCAACTTCCCTTCAAACCAACTAGCCCCCGCCGGTTCAGAATTAATTCCTCACATGGATTCATGTTAACGGTGTGTTATTAACACTTATTTTATTTATCGAAAAAATGATCTGAAATTAGTTGTTAATTTTCAAATAAAAAATGGGATGGTAATTATTGATTGTTAGTGGAAGGTTATTATTTAAGGAAAATTATATTATTTGGAATTAGATTTTTAAAGTGATACATTTTCACTTTTATCACATATTTTTGAATTTTGTTGGCGATTAGTTTATTTCTTAAACTTTTACTCGAATAAAAACAGTTTTAAGGAAAGGAACTATCTTATTTAAATATAAATTTTATAATAATAAAATAAATAACGTTATATTTATTTCGTCCATTATTTAAGGAAAACTATACCATCTAGATTAGGTCAGTAAGTTGACACACTTTCATTCTTATTAAATAGTTTTGAGTGTTGGCTATTAACATATTTGTTTATGTTCTAGAGAGACAAACACTTAGCCAAAAAACAGTTTTAAGGAGCTATCTTATTTAAATATAAATTTTATAATAATAAAGTAAATAATAGTATATTTGTTTGATCATTATTTAAGAAAACCATACACATTTTCACTCTTATCAAATATTTTTTAGTCTTGAGCCATTAACCTATTTTTTATGTCCTATAAAAACAAACTCTTAACCAAATAAAAACAATTTTAAAGAGCGATCTTAGTTAAATATAATTTTTATAATAATAAAATAAATAATATTATCTGTTAGGTTATATTTTTCCAATAGCCGATGAGCAATGATAACAATGTTAAAGGTATGAAGGTATTCGATAAACCATTTTTCTTTCTCTACATTCATATCTATAATAGTAAAATTTCCCCACTTTTATCGGCTCTCACTTATCACAAGTTATGGGAAACTCTTTGATCCACGGAGTAGCATGATATTCCATGCCCATAAAGGGTTGTCTAATCCTAATCATCGTGGTATCTATTTTGAAGGTTTAGGAAAGATAATGGAATACATTTTCTTGCATGAGCCCCTCTTATCTTTTCAAAAACATGACACATGTATTTAATTTGTACTCATAAATCAAAGATGGAAGGGAAGGTTGTGAAGTCAAATCAACTCAAAGCTCCTTTTCATATTCTTTTCTTGTGGTATTATAATTCCTTTGTTGCTATCTAAAGAAACCATATCCCTATTTTGGTGGATATTTATACCCATACATTTATTTTTCACGTGTTTTTACATACATGTATATATCATCGAAAGTATATACAACACATCATCGAAAGTATATACAACACAGTGTAAACCTAGTTCACCAGTTGGACTCCTATTCATTCACTAGTAAGGTCTTAGTTAGGTATTGGACTTAAACTCCTCCCGGGGAATATTTACATTGAATCACACATTTTTACAATATTGGATCATTATATCTCCTATTCATTCACTAGTTAGGTCTTATTTACAATGAATTACACATATTTACAATATTGGATCATTATATCTCCTATTCATTCACTAGTTAGGTCTTAGTTGGGTATTGGCCTTAAACTCTTCTCTCGGAATATTTATAATGAATCACACATATTTCATTATATCTTAGTTCACATGGCCTGATTCCCATCACATATTTCACATCATCATATAATTAATACATGATTATTACATATTATATTTCATAATTAAATTGGGAAATTACATATGCATTTACAAATATAGTGAATCATATCTTGAGTTTCTCTATAATTTTTCTTTGAAATTTATATTAAAAGTGTGACAAAAGCTAAATGAATTTATATAAGAGTATTTAATTTTTTCATTATATATTTTGATATAATGATAACTAATTAGGAGGAGGAGATTCTATTTTGTGTCTAGAGGAATATGCAACTAGGTCAAACTCGTACTCATGTGACATGGGGTTGATTTAGACCATTACCACTAAAACTTTTAAGTGCACCACAACTCCCTGAACCACAACATGGGCCAACTAGGGCTTATACCAACAATGTTGCAAGGAATGCTTTAATAATATGCTTCGTTAACAACTAAACTACACTCTTGAAGACTTAAAAAAAGATGTTTTAAAAATTAAATAAAATCATGAATTTTTAATTATTAATACAATTTATTTTAAAAACAAACTGATAAAAATTTTTAAAGAGATTTTCAATATTTACGAATTTTATATATATATATATATATATATATATATATATATATATATATTATATAGTCAATCTAGAGAGAGAGACCTTTTTCTTTCTTTTGATGGGGAAGTTAGGCAACATTTTTATTACTTGCGTAATAATATTTTACATATTTAGCTACGCCTACTTGCCACTTGGGAAACATACAAATATCATAGAAAAATAGATTTTTTCTAGATAAATATTCTGAATTTGAGAACTAAACTTCACAGATAACTCATTTTTTTGTCTAATTAATTACCATCAAATATACTACTAAATTTATCTACAATTATAATATTGCTACTAACAATGGTATCAGGGTAAGCATCCGCCTCTTCAGAAGTTGTGAAATTTATATCTACAAGCTTCTTGGCTAAGATGGCGACCCCCCTATAATTGATTTTTTGTCTTGTTTTGCATCTATGATGTCCCTTTCCAAATGATCACTTTTGGAGAATGACTCAGTAACCTAGTTGATTTATGTAGGCTATAGTCGATAAGAGGGGATCAATTAATTTAATTGTTTAAATGTCATTTGGGTGAAAATGAAACATGTAAAAGTGACATTGAATAATTAAATTAAAAAGATGTTATTAAGTGACTATGGGGAAAAAAGGAAAAAAATTATAGTTATTTTATATTATTTAATTGAGTTGGAAAAACTAAAATGTTAAAGAAAGACTCAAATGGGAAAATGTTGTAAAACAAATATCCATGGTATTTTGATGATCCATGGTATAGAGCCATGGTATTCTGATGATAAAAGAGAGATTGAGCTCCCCTCTTTGGGAAAGCTTGACTATCTTTTTATGTTCGGAAAATTGTTGACTTCAAACTCTTGGACGAAACTCTAAGGGAATTAGGGTTTTGGTTGTGAAATATTAAACCCTAGCTAGTAAGTTGGAGAGATCATTTTGGTTTCTCACATTGGGGGTATAGGAGATTCTATTTGGGTTGGTTTCGGTGGTGAAACAAATCCACCCTAGTTGATTAAGAGGAAGTATCACTAAAATATTTCATAAGTGCTTATTGTCAAAGATCCATCTCATTGCCAGACCGTGGAATTACCTCAAGGAGGTTTAACCCAACTCCTCAAACTTGTCCAACAAGGTCATCTACATGATATTTCAGTGATGCTTTCTACACAACAAAAATCATGCCATTAGATAGATTCTCGGTAAATTGATCTTATAATTAGAAGGGGTTGCTCAACATGTAATTTCATGATCAGATTTAATAAATAGTTCGCTAAGTTTGATAACATGAATTTTATTTATATTCGTTGAGTTGAAATAATTTTTCTTGCAAGTTGCATGTGTTGCTATTGCTAGTTTATTTTCAGTATTTCCTTCATATTTGATTACCTGCAAATTGTTTGAAGAAATGTCTTTCTGTAAAGTGTTTGACAAAATTTATGAATGGTAGAAAATCTAGAAATTACTAGTTAATTACATTACGGGGCATTACAATGGTAACAGAGATATGCATCCTACTAGCATGAGGCGTTAACAATGAAAGACTAATTTCAAATCGTTTTGTTGAGTGAAATTAGTTTAAACAGTCTATTGGTTGGTTCTTTAGGAAATATGAAGTTTATGTAGGAGCTTTTAACATAACTAAAGTAAAATTCTGAGATTTATGATAGGAATTTGATGAATCTTTTATAACATCTTGAAATAGGATATCCTCCTTTTACAAAAGAGTACATACACTAAAGTGAATAGTTTTACCAGTTTATTGGGTGACAAAAAGATGAGAAAAGTACTTTTTATTCTAGGAGATACTTGGTCATTTGTCCCCATCAAAAAATGTTCTTCTTAAATCATTGGAGGAATTGACGAATTGTTTTCATGTACTGGATTAGTCACCTTCCTAGTTAATTCAAATAACTACGTTTCAACAATGACTTCCTTGGGTGAGCATGGGTGATTGAGACCCAAACATATGGAGGTAAGATTTGTTATTACTCATTTCCTATGTGAAATTATAAGGGTTACAATGTTATGAAACTAGCTCAAAAAAAGATAGAATGGATAGATCAACGCCTTAGAATTCAGCCTCTTCGAGGGGGCAACCTCCTTTACATTACATAAATGAAAAATTCTTTGGATGATTCAAATGACAAAACCTCCTTTCTATATATAGGAGTCTAAGGAGTCACAATATAACCCAGCCGACCTAACAATAATAATATAAGCCACAAAAATAACAATAGAGGGATTCTATGGGGCACAGTAATAAAAATATGGGGGAAATAGGGGCACAACAATATTA
>APFE031522256.1:55404-65487 GCA_000404065.3 Pinus taeda | reverse complement strand
TATTGGTGCACAAGAAGGATGGATCATGGCGCATGTGTCCGGATTATAGGGAGCTCAACAAGCTCACTATTAAAGATAAGTTCCCCGTTCCTGTCATTGATGAATTACTGGATGAAGTGCATGGATCAATTTACTTCACCAAGTTGGATCTTCATTTAGGGTATCATCAAATCAGAATGAAGATTGAAGACATTCCGAAAACAACATTTAGAACTCATGAGGGTCATTATGAATTTTTGGTCATGCCTTTTGGCCTTACCAATGCACCTTCAAGAACTCGAAGCAGTCATAGAAACAAGAACTCGACAGCTACGAAACCGATCAATTTCAGAGTATCTTATCAAGTGGAAGAACTTATCCGCTGAAGATTCCACATGGGAGGATGAGCATTTTATGCAGAAGTATCCAGAACTACTCAAGCGTTGAGGACAACACTTTTTTTGAAGGCGAGGGGCATGTTGGGTCCCTATAATACTAGTGATTACCCCATTACTATTGTAGTTATACCCCTTATTACTATTGTTGTGCCCCTATTGCCCCCATATTGTTACTACTGTGCCCCATAGAATCCCTCTATTGTTATTTTTGTGGCTTTTTATTATTTTTGTTAGGTCGACTGGTTTATATTGTGACTCCTTAGACTCCTATATATAGAAAGGAGGTTTTGTCATTTGAGTCATCCAAGAATTGTTCATTTATGTAATGTAAATGAGGTTTCCCCCTCGAAGAGACTGAATTCTAAGGCGTTGATCTCTCTTTTCTATCTTTTCTTGAGCTGGTTTCATAACAGTTTGGTAGTGGTTTTTGTTATCGGGAAAACTAGTGTCCATTCAGAGCTACTAGTCCCACTAAGAAACAAACAAATCAAAGTTACTTGTGTTTTCCTTTATGAGAGATAGATGAGAGAGAAGCAGAGAGTACCCACCTCAGTCTTTCGCTAGTCTCCTTGCTTATTTCCTCCCTCCTTTGACAGAAATTTCGCCACTCCTTTCTCACTTGTCCTGCTTCAAAGAACACCTGTAGAGTCAAAGCAGCATAATACCATCAAAGCATAGAGATCTATAACCATAAACAATATAGGATCAGTTGTATATTAACCATACAAATGCTTACACCAATACAAGATTCAGAAATATACGAGTATATGGAGGAAAAATCAAATAGCTTTATTGATAGAAGCAATAGAAGAGAGGATTACAACCAAGCTGTATGATCGAACGCCATCCTCCCAGCATGAAAGCCCTATTCACCTCATGAAAAGCTAGATCACCCAACAATACAATGCTTCTCAGAAACCAATAGCACTTCCTTACAAAATACAAAATTCCAGCCTCTGGATCTCTAGGATGAGGGATCCATATATAGATATTTATAGGTGGGTGAATCAGCTTCTGGGATTTTGATTAGTGTCATCTCATTGATAGTTCTTGGTTCCACTTAGAGATTTCATGATCTCTTACTCATCCCTAGGCGAATTTAGAGAGACAAGTGTCATATGAGTAGTTTCTAGAAGATTCTCTAGGTTTCCACCTAACAAACTACCTCTGTCGTTTGTCTGCTCTCGCTCATCGCACCATACAGAAGGGCTTTTCAGTATGCATTGCACCCTAAGCATTGAGCAGTCTGTATGGTCCAGTTTTGACTAGTTCTGAGTAGTTTTTCAGGGAGAACTTCTGGGAGATGATGTAATTAGCTGACCTTGTTCCTTTAGGGTATGAAACAACAATTTTAGGGGCTTATAAGCCCTTGGTTTATGGACATATGTGATTGGGGTTGCAGTGCCCAAATTTTGTCTATAACGTTGCCCCCTAAAGCATGAGGTCGTAAATCTTCTGATGTCAGGTGAAATGCTTTATCATGAGGATCCGAGGTTTTTTGAACTGGAAGGTGACCTATAATAAGATACAATACAATACATTATCTTCATAATATTTTCATGATCTAGCCGAGGCAGGCATTCCCATGCTTAGCTTTATAAATGCATTTTCATGTACATAGGACAGACAACCGTCTATGTGGCAGACTGATGATTCTGGTAGAGCCATCATCCCTTGGATTGGATGATTATTTGTGCAGCTAGGATGTACATTTGATGTCTTTATTTTCCTGAATATATCATAGACCAGATGGATGAAACTAGATTCGGGGTCTTCAAACTTGTTCAATCTTTGCTCAAAGTACAAGTCAATCCATGTGAAAAGTTGTTCTGAAGTCGAACATGGAAAGACATTGCCTGATTACCAGCCAATGATGTACGTTATTAACAGGCGCGAGAGGAATCACCGATAATGATAATGATGCTCAAGGTACTGCAGTATAATTCACATGGTGTGAATACATGAGTCGATGTCGAACACCACGCAAAATCTTTTGGTCGAAGGCCATTGATTTGAACCTGTTGTTGGAAGTGAGAAACTTGCCATTAAGGCATGCAAGCTTCAAAGTATTGAAAGGGTTGTTCCTAGGTTGACTTCTTGGATAATGAGTTGATGTCGACCAGAAGTGACCCGTCGTAGCAGGGCCTTAAAGAATCTCACATCTATGACATGAAACGGAGCAATTGATTTTGTGGAGGTGAAAACGATCAGATGATACAAGGTTCAGGTTGGTGGTCATGAAAGAATGAAGCGTGAAGGTATTGCAGTGGATGAGATGTTAGCTAGGCTGGTGAATTCTCTGAGTGACTTCTCTTGAACATATCGGCGACACTGAAATGGATTGGTAGCGTTAACCCCAAAAATGGATGGTACGGAGGACCAATGGTGATATGACCGGTGAACGGAATAACCCAACCCGACTCAATCATGGTGATGGAGAGAAAGTGTCATGTCCAAGAGCGACGTGCTACCAATAAAGTTCTTCAAGTTTTCTTCCCAATTTTTCCCCAGTCATTGCCGAATAGTACCTCTTTATTTTTTTCAAGCTTGAGAAGGATAACATATGCTTATTCTATAATTTTCCCTTCGGGCAAACCCGTCGCTATGTTTTAGCGAGCCTAGTGACAATGAAACTCGCTCTTGTTTGTAATGGACAAGTTTGTTGCTATTGATTTAACAAGTTTAACAACAAAGATAACTCGGTCCTTTTCAATTTTAGAGAGTCTGAAAAGAGACATAAAGGAAACTCTAGTAATCCTTTTTCATAGTATAATCCTGTAAGTCCGAACAAGTATAAAATAATACGAAAGGGATGACTTTTCCAATCACTTTAACGAGCTGAAAAGACAAGTGCTTGATCTTTTTGTGTAATGATCCCTCAGGTCCAAAAAGATTAATATGTAGAGGAGGGATGGCACTTCCAATCACTTTAATGAGATGGAGAGGCCAAATGCTCAGCAATCTTTTTATATTTTATGAGTCTAAAAAAAGCTTAAAAGAGACTCGTCTTTGAGGAATGAGTGATATTTTCGAGTAGCATCTAGTTCTAAGTATGGTTTGGAACTTTTCAATCATGACAGTGTAAAGAAGATGGCTAATAGAATCACTCGTCGCAGCTATTCCTCAAAAGGGTAAACAATCAAGTGGAGGCAGATGATCGTCTAAAAAGTGGAGGTGATAGTAAGAACATGACCAAGGCTCAAAAGCCGATAGCAATGCGATCACAAAGGTTATTTACCGAAAGGTGGTTTCATTTTTTAATGAGCTTAAACTCTGGAGGAACATATGCTCATCACTAGGTTTATTTTTTAACGAGCTTGAACTTCGCGTAAACCTGCTCATGCCAGTCGTATAATAAGGATTTTTCTCATCAGTAGGTTCATTTTTTAGGGAGCTTTCCCCATGTGCAAATTTGCTTCGAATCCTTTTGTATGGAAGCTAGGAACGACCAACCTATGAGTTTAAAGTGTTGAGAGCCTACAAACTAAGAAAATAAGCCTACAAACTAAGGAAATAAATGTCGATTTTCACTTGCAAGCAAAAGGTTTGCATGCCCCGAAGTATAAAGTAGAGTTTCTAGGTTACCATATGGAAGTTATTGCATTTGCAAGGTTGTTTTGTCCACATTTGCAGAAAAAACACTTCCTTGGCTCTGTCCATCAAAATAGACAACGGTGAAAGGGCTGAATCCACTTCCAATCACATAACCTTTGACAAGGGAATCCTATTCCAGTCTAATCCCATTTTCCTAAATGGACGGGTGTGTCAGAATAGTCATATATCCTACGCGGAAACCTACCTTATATCTGGGGTTTTCTTGCCGAGGCAGACTAGGACGCATGCCGCCTGGGTTTAGTCACATTCACCGAATCACTCGCGCTCATTAGGTGGATTGACTAGAGGTTAATGAGACATTCCTTTTGCAGAAAGACCAGTTAGGGCTGGCAATTGACTAGTAGCTGTGTTTGAACTGGGGAATGAAAGCTGATCTACGAGTTGGACCCCTCTGCCTTCATGCGGGAAACACATCACTCAAAAGAGTGAGGAAACGATAGATCCTATGCTATAAATGTAGTCACGCCCAAGGATTAGATTGTAATATAATGGCCCTTGGACTACCATCACGTTTATATAAATGGTTTTCCTTCTCAAAGTTATAGGCAAATTTGGAAGGATCCCTAACGGTCGACTGGTTCCTTTATTGAAGCCTGATAGATTTGGAATCTCAGGCAGAAGCGATGGTGAACCAAGCGCTTTCCAAGCAGTTGAGGAAAGGATACGCATGGATAGTACCAGCCATGATCATTTTGTAAGTCTGTACTATGATTCAGAATGGTACATTAGATGGTAGGTGATGTCTCCCTAGTAGATTCCAATTGAAGGAAACAACTAGATTGCTCGGAGGAGGGACCGAATAGACGACTGGATGAATCTATGACGAACTTCCTTCCTGCGGTAAAGGAATAGGCAGATTGCCCCCATGTTCATCAGATTTTGTGTTAACAAAAGGAATTTGAAAAGTGTCGTTCTCATTCTCTTTGGTGACTGTATCATCTGAAGGTGGACCTTTTGAAGACAAGACTAGGTCGACTACCATCTCGACCTATTGACGTTGGTCTAGTGTGGACTCAGAGGGTTTATCTTCAATGATAGGTGGTTCGACCGACAATAAAGGTGTGTCGGTTAGATTTTCAACTAGCAATGGAGTCGGCAAGAGTTTCTTGTATCCAGGAGGAATTCACCACGGTGAAGCAAGACAGTTATCCAAGACTCTTTTAGCTTCGTCCAGGAAAGGACAACGGTAGAGGGTGTGATGACCTTCACACAGTCTACAAGGAAATTTAGATCTTCCTTTCTATCAATTGACTTTTTTTTCACTAGTTGATGGTGTACTTTGAACATGATCATCAGAGGTTGAAGACACCAGATTGTGCAAATGGGGAGACCAGTCCCTTAAGATCTGTGGGATGTAAGGACAATCTCGATGATAGTGGTCTACTTTACAAATGACATGTGGAGATTTAGGTTTGGATGGTGCAGTGTGTGGATTTTTGTCAAACGATGCATGGTTGCCCCCTTTCGCTGTTGGCTTCTTCTTCTTCTTCTCCTTCCCTTTCTTCTTCTTCTCAGTTACTTGGTTTTTAGCGTTACTAGCTTCAACAAGAAAAGAGGAAGAAGGAGAGGGAGAAACAAATGAAGTAGAAGGTTGGGGGGTAACTCTAGTATCATCTGGTTTCTGATTTGATTGCTTAGGAATTACGGTGTTTTGAATGACAGAGGTCGAGAAAAGCCATACCGGTAGGCCAATAGTAAGTCATGGAAGGGACAATGTAGCCATATGTGGAGCACCAACATCTCCCCAAGAAGAGACTAAGATTTTCCCCAAGGGGAAATCCTTGATTGGTGAACTCCATTTTCTCAACCTAAGACCAATGAGGGAACAATGATGTTATTCCGATTAAAATAAATTTTATGACACTTTGACACAACCTGCTTTTTCAATTTTTAAGAGTCAAGAAAAAGCTAAAGATGACTCTAGTCACCTTCAATTTTTAATGAGCCTCTAGTCATCTTCGTAAAACTGTAGAATACTTTTTACGTACGGCAGTCAATCTTCCCGAATGTTGTGTTCAGTGCATTGCAATCGATAGGGCGGCAGACATTGCTTCCTAAGGATAAAGAATATAGCCTATTGTGGTCTCCCAATATATACTCGACAGTACATGGGAGCACAAGTCCATACTGACACTTGTCGTATCAAAGAGGAGGAATCACCCAACCTACGATGAAAACAATAGTTACCAGGCTTTACGATGCCAGAATACGTCTCTAGCCTAGACTTCTAAATGTTGTGTGTTACGTTCCAAAGCATTTTTGTGTTCATTGAGGTTTATTTTATAGTTGATCTTTCTTAAGAAGTTTGCCTTTAAGGTTCACTGCGTGTTGTAGATATACAATTCCTAAATATGTAATCTAAGATGATAAACAATGGTTTACTTTCTTTTAGCAATGAAAATCCTAGCTACTAAGGAAGGAGAAGTAAAATTATTTCAACATAGAGCAGAGAGCACACACTAAAATGCACTGTCCTAAATCAATTTCCGCATGAAATCTAAATGAAAATGCACATGCATGTATTTGTTTTTTCAGTTTCCTTAATGTGTGAATGACAAAAATAAAATTAAGTACAGATTTGAATTACTTTTCTTCAAAGCGACACTTTAGCAATTTCTTTTCAAAAACAAACGGAAGATTAAGAAAACACTTTCAATTTCGACTTGAAAACTACTTTTGACACTTCAAAGAATTGATGATTAAAAACAAATACAATAGCAAAAGTGTAATCAACTATCGAAAAGAGGAAAACTTTACGACACTCTTTTCTTTCATTGAAAATGACACTTGTGAAACTTTCAAATCAAAAGACGATAGTTCGATTAAGCTACTGTTTGCAAAGGAGAACTGTAAATGATGAAAAATACATAAAAATACATTCACAATTATTTATTAATGGAGGCTGAATAATGCAAAGGAAGGGAGTTTCAACAGTGATATATTGATCATAGACAGCAAAACTACTGAATAAGGCTAAAGACAATGAAGAAAACCCAAAATCTAGAGGTAGAAATGATCTCACTCAATCATCGCACTTGTAACACAGTGAAATAGGGATGCATCTCACCTACATCACATGGGAGGTACGATGCATACAGACTACCAATGAGAGATAGTGCAATGGTCTAGGGACAAGACTGAGCTTGGTTTTTTCTCAGAGTTTGCAGTTAAGTTCATGGATTTAGGTTGAGCTAATGATAGGCAGTAAACAAAAAGTATAGGGGTTGATCTAATGAGGTTATTTGAGCTACCACCAGGGCACTTAGGATGTTTGCAAGTCAGTTTTTCAGTTCATAAACAAACCCGGAGACTGACTGAAGCAGTGTTGATCTACTTTGCACTTGCATAGCAAATGCAGTTCGAAGTCTAGCTAGCTTAAATTCAAGCTTTGTCTATAGTTTATAAATCAAACAAATAGAAACAAACAAAAAAACTATTCACTCCCTAGTGGAGTCGTCATTTTGTTATCAGAAAAACTAGTGTCCATTCAGAGTTGCTAGTCCCACTAAGACGGGTAGCTATCTTAGAAACAAAAAAACCAAAGTTACTTGTGTTTTCCTTTATGAGAGATAGATGAGAGAGAAGTAGGGAGTACCAACCTCAGTCTTTCGCTAGTCTCCTTGCTTGTTTCCTCCCTCCTTTGACAGAACTTTTGCCACTCCTTTCTCACTTGTCCTACTTCAAAGAACACCTGTAGAGACAAAGCAACATAATACCATCAAAGCATAGAGATCTACAGCCATAAACAATATATGATCAGATGTATATTAACCATACAAATGCATACACCAATACAAGATTCAGAAATATACAAGTATATGGAGGAAAACTCAAATAGCTTTATTGATAGAAGTACTAGAAGAGAGGATTGCAACCAAGTTTTTTGATCTAGTGCCATCCTCCTAGCATGAAAGCCCTCTTCACCTCATGAAAAGCTAGATCACCCAACAATACAATGCTTAACAAAGAAACCAACAACACTTCCTTACAAAATACAAAATTCCAGCCTCTGGATCTCTAGGATGAGGGATCCATACATAGATATTTGTAGGTGGGTGAGTCAGCTTCTGGGATTTTGATTAGTGTCATATCACTGATAGTTCTTGGTTCCACTTGGAGATTTCATGATCTCTTACTCATCCCTAGGCAAATTCAGAGAGGCAAGTGTCATATGAGTAGTTTCTAGAATATTATCTAGGTTTCCACCTAGCAAAAGACCTCCGCCATTTGTTTCTCTCACTCATCACACCCTACAGAAGGGATTTTCAGTATGCATTGCACCCTTTGTGTGTAGCAGGTGAGATGCATTGCAACCTTAGCATTGAGCAGTCTGTATGGTCCAGTTTTGACCAGTTCTAAGTAGCTTTTCAGGGAGAACTTTTGGGAGATGATGTAATCAGTTGACCTTGTTCCTTTAGGGTATGAAACAACACATTTAGGGGCTTACAAGCCCTTCGTTTATGGACACATGTGATTGGGGTTGCAGTGCCCAAATATGTCTATAACAGTTTCAACCCTGCCTTGCTGTTTACTGGATAGAAATGGTATGATGGGATTCATTATTGGTTAAGCTTTAGATTGTTGGAAGGTTTTAGAACTCAATGAGGTGGTCTTAGGAAATTCCCAAGGCTTGGCGGTGTAGATGGTTTTCTCTAGGAAGCCCTCAAGAAGTATCTAGAGACCAAAGAATTTTTCAAGGTATAGTGAAGGAATTTTGAGGCATCCAAGCTTGGTTTTTTTTTGTCAACTCTTGAGTGTTTTTGGCGATATCATGGTAGTTTGAGGGTGGAGGTGGTTTAACCTTTGGATTCCTTTGGTTTTTTATGTCATGAATTATCCAGTGAGATACTACATTCATGCTTGGAATATGGTATGGGGATGATTGGCTGAAAGAAATATTTGGCTCAACCTAATCTATGGTTAGGTGATACATGGAAGTCTTTGACTTGGTTGGCTTTTACATATGTTAATAAGAGTTATTTCTCTATTATACTCTAAGATAATTTGTACATGTTATTCTTTTGTTTTGATGGTTTTTTGGTCATGGTTATTATTCTGATTATATTTTGGTTATAAGCATGATTCTATAACATGCTCTTGCTATGGCTCTTGTTATGATTTGAGAAGTTGATGAATGGTTGATGAATGCATGGGCTAACAAGTGTTGCTGCAACTTATTGAGAGGGAATTAGATCTTCTTAGTGATTTCCAGCTGAAGTACTAGGCTTTACACTCAGATATGGGTGAAAGCATGGAACTCGGTTACAATTTTTTGGCGAAAGAGGATGTGTTTGGCTGGAAACATCAATGGATCGATTGAGCCTTTTAAGCACTTGATCAAGCTTGCGGGTTAAAAAGTAACCCTTGATTTAGTTATAATTCTTGATCGAGTTATAGCACTCGATCAAGATTTAGGGCTTGATCGAGCTTTAGGTCATGATTGAGATTTAAGGCTTGATCGTGCCCTTTTTTTAAAATATATACTACTCTTTCGATCTGCATTTGTTATTTTCCTAGATCATGGGATATTGACTGAGGTTATTGGAACTCAACCGAGCAATGGAACATTCAAACCAGTCTCACCAAGCACCCCGCCAACATTGCAAAGGCTCAAACAAAGGTATGTACTCTATTCTCTATCTTTTTTTTTTTTTTTGCAAAATGTAACAAATTATTAAAAAAAACAACAACCATTAAAACCAATTTATTAAAATGAAAAATACAACCATACCAAAACTCTGAAAACCATAAAAAAGCCCTTGAAAAAAGCTTAGAAAATCACAAAAAAACCAAGAAAACCCTTCAAAACATCTTAGAAAACCACAAAGGCAACATAGAAAACCATAAAAAAATCCCTTCAAAACAACCTAGAAAACACTTTGAAACCAAAAAAAAATTATAATTTAGGTTTTAAATGTGTTTCTTACTTGCAATGTTCTCTGTATTAAATACATATATATATTTTTTTTAAATGGTAGTTTAAACATTTTTTTCTAATTATTTTAGGTTTTAAAATTTTTCTTTAGGAATTTTGTGAAATTAAGTTTCATTTTATTTTTTTATTTGTTATTTAAAATGCATTTTAAATTTC
>APFE031522256.1:30776-44056 GCA_000404065.3 Pinus taeda | reverse complement strand
CCATGATGCCCTAAAATCCTCCAATCTTTGGGTGCAGTCACGCTTTTGATTTTGAAGAATCCGGCCTCTGAAATCATGATAAGAAGGGATTTTGTACCTCGGGCCAACACTGGCAATAACATCAACAACAGGTTGAAAAAATGGATTATTTCTTACAATGCTGAAAGGAATATCACTCCAGAGGAGAAATTTTGCTAGCAAGTTGTCGGCTTCTTCTTTCTCGGTTCTTTAGCATTGAACCGATAGATGGTTGTGAACCAGGTGTGGTTCAAGGAACAAAAAATGATGATGCAGCTACCGTATTGACTGATGCTGCAGTAGAACCAACGCCACTTGGCCCACTTCCTTCAGCTGACCTTTTTAGTTGCCTTTTGAGTTCTTCTTTGGCCTCTCTAGTCTGCTCTAATTCTCCCAGTGCTCTCATGGCTCTTTGGATAAGTTCAGCATTTGTATTTGTACAAGGCTCCACATCATGTCCAGGGATTTGTGCAAGGTGATACTTAAACCTATACACCCCGCCGCTTATATCCTTTCCACACAACTTGCAAGTCAAGTTTTGTCTATCATTAGGAGCATTAGGCACACCATATTCCCAGAAAGGATCCAATTTCCTTGGCATGTTTGTTTTTGAACTTTGAAGTTGCAAACCTATGGGAAAATAAGGATTAGGAAATATGAATTTAGGATTACAATTTAGCATTTGCCATTTACAAAATTACAAGTTACAAATTTCCAGAATCCAAAGTTCCAAACCCAAGTTACCCAACCAAATGGCAAATGCCAAAAACAATGAGAAAACATAAACAATGCTTAAAAAAAATGAAAACAAAAAGAAAATTGGTTCCCATAGCCATACCAAGTAACCCATCCCAAATCAATGAAGAAATACAAAAAATTCTTTAAAAACAATGAAAACAAAAGAAAAATGGTGCCCATATGAAGTTTCTCAACCAAAAACAATGAAAAACATAGAAAAACAATGTTTTTAAACAATGAAAACAAAAAAAATTGTCCTCTAATCACTTGGATTCGGTCACAAACCCTCTCTAGCTGCTCTCTCCAACACTTCTCCTCCTTCCGCGCGCGCCCACTGTCCAAATGACCAAAACAAAACCAAAATTTTCATTATAAATCGCGCTGCCGGGGCTGGCCACGATTTTTTTAATAAAAATCGCGATTTTTTCGAAAAAATCGGCAAAAAAAATTATCCGCGATTTTTTCGGATAAAAATCGTGATAAAATCGGCGGGTTCAAAAACGCGCGATTTTTTTAATAAATCGCGATTTAATCGCGCTTTTAACAACACTGGTATTGGGCAATCCTTAGTCTCATGGTCAAACTGAGTACAGTAGCGGCATGATAATCGCGTCGGATTTAGAAAGTCCCTTGCATAGTGTCCTGGGCCTCTGCAATTGTAACAAATCCGCTATCCTCGGCCTCTCCTAGGCCCTCCTCCACCTCGGCTCCGGCTGCACCCCTGATATTCACCTCAGTTCCCCCAACGCCTTGGTTTGGAAGTCGCGTTTCTGTCTGCATTCTGTATGCAGGTGTCCTATCCATCATCAATTTGTAACTTTGACAATTGCACTCATCATGGCCTATTGATTTACAAAATTTGTAGAATAGTTGCTGCAGTGTTTGTACAAATTTCTGTAGCAAATGGCAATTATCAAACATGTGTTTCCCTGCTACTTGACATATAGCACACCATAGCGCAGGCCCTGCAGTTGGCCCTGCTGCGGCCTCCGGTGGTAGAGGCATTGGTCCTCCTTGCTGCAACATAGTTCGCGAACACTGGGCAGTGGTCCTTTTCATGCCCCTGACCCTTGCATTTTATGCACCAAACCTCTTCACGTGCCTCTGGCCGAGCTGTTCTGTCCTGCTTTAGACTTTGCATTTCGAGATAGGTTTTTGCAACTGAGCATGAATTTGCTGAACCCCCAGATTCAGATCTTGCATCAGCGTTTCATGCAGTTTCATTGCAATCTCCAAGGCTTCCGCCTGAGTCGTAATCTTCTGTTGTGACAGTGCAACCCTTAGGTGAGGCAGGAGCGAAGCCACAAAGCACTTGCGATGCTGCCCATCCGTCAAATTCATATTAGCTTCGCAGATTTTACACTTCAATCTCTAATCTAATTCCCAAGGAGTCTCACCTGGTTTCATCGTGATTTCCTTGCATCCCACAATCGACTGTGCTTCAGACTTAGGCCTACTGAATTCTTTATTCAGCGCGGTCTGGATCTCTGCCAGCATAGCTGCCTGGTTGTCATTAGAGTACTTGATGTACCAGGTTAGCGTACGATTCTACAAAGCACTAATCAACATCACCTTCTTCATGTGATCATCCGCAACGCCTTGAGCTTCCCATACAACCTTTATGACAAACCAAAATTGGTCCGGGTCCTCATTCTCTATGCCCTTGAATACAGTAGTTTTACAAAGTTCGCCATATTGAACAGTGGAGGTGGCGGTGGTGTGGGTGATGGGGTGAGTGGTGGAGGCGAGGATGGAGGTGGTGTGGATGGATGTGATGAGGGCAGAGGTGGTGTAGTTATTCGCGGGAATCCTTGTCTTATCAACTGACTAGCGCTCAAGGGAGAAATCTACGGTGTCCCTTCGTCGTCACTTAAAGGGAGTCTGATCAGTGGGCTATACCCAGGACCCTTTCTTCTTCAGTTCCTGAAAGGTTTTCCACTTCGCGTAGTTCCAAACATCAAGGTAATCGCATAACCCGCTGTTCACACAAGAGCATCTTAATCCAAGTATTCAGTGATTTTAAATACTTACCTCGCGATCCTTTGAAGAAGCGGCACTCTGCTTCGCTGTAACTGACAGAGGTATCAACCGCGAACTCGGTCACAAATCCTTCTATGATACGGTCGAGCCAATGGTTGACAATGCGCGCGATCTTATCTTCAGCAGCTTCTAACCTACTTACTAGCTCCGGTGTCCAAACAATCGGCTTGTCAAGCCTCCACCTTCCTTGACAGTCTGGCAACTTGGTGATCCACTCGTATAGCTCAACCGGGAAGGAACAAAAGAAGATTTCATGTATTTCTATGTACAAGTATCTGTCCAACCATTGTTCTTTCGTCAATCACGGGTTCTTGTTTTCTTGCGCCGCGAATTCATGGATCTTTCTATCCAACCAGGTTTCAATTTCTTTCTTCGTTGGATTCCAATGATACGACATCACACATCTCGTTATGCAGATCCCGGTCTTGGCAACAGAACCATTTGTTGGCTTGATGGGCCCTGGGCCAGGTTCATCGTTAGTCAGCCAAGCAAATCCCTACACTACTTCCCTTTTTAGCATCAAGCCCACAGAGTGCAGACTGAAGTCTCACCCGACGTAGTATGGGGGGATGCAGGAACCAAGTTTCCGCACCCTGAGATGGTCGTGATGTCGGTCTATACTTCCTGATCCTGCCTTCGTGTAGATCGATAAGCCTTTAGGGCTTATCAATGTCCCTTCTCTTCCGTCCTTCAGTACCTCCGCGAAGGTACTCGACTAATCTTCGCAGAGCCCTAACCCGAGGTCCAGGCACTTACGCTCCTCTGTGATTGAGTTACTGTATAAGTTCCCATGTTATCTTAAGGGTTACCTAATCTACCATGCATTTGCAGTTACCTTCGTGTAATCCTCTTTCCTGCTTGTGTTCAATTAACAGAGATAATTAGATACATTCGTGCATCGAATAAGCATTATAATGTAAACCCAGATCGTAACATAATATAATCAAATACATTAAACAAAGAAAAAATACACGGTGATTGCAGAATAATTATCTTCATTGATATCTCAAGTTCAGTACAGACTTTATTTGCCTTGTGCACATAGCTGCAGGGGTTTGCGCAATCAGCTGGGGACTTCCACCTTAGGCCTTTCCGCACTTAGCTGCAGAGCCTCTACCTACGTTAAGACTGGAGAACACTTAGAACTTCCTACCGAAAATCCTTCTTCTTGTTGTTACTATTCCCTTAGACTCTTCTAAGACTCACTTTTTATACAATCCCATGATCCGCAGACCATGGATAGATTTTTACAGCTAACATAAGACTTCACAAAACAAGGGCGGACAACCCTTGGACCTCTTCATGCTCTGTGACCACAAAATGCAGAGACTTTACATCTTTATTACAAAATTTGGGCCTTCTGCCCCAAAACATGTGCTTTTAGCCCCAAAACTGGCTCTTGGAGGAACCCGTTTCCAACAACGGCAGGTTAGGGCAGCGTGTATAGGCCTTAGTTCTCCCTACTTGGATCGCGGCTTGGCATCCTTTAGACAGCGTGTATGGGAGCCTCTTTACAACGGTTAGGGTGTCCCTTTAGGTAGCATATTAAGGCAGGTTTGGGCAGTGTATAGGAGCAGGAATCTCCTCTCTTGGATTTTGGCTAAACCACCCTCTTTAGGACTGCGGCTAGGGCAGTATTGAACCTCTTCATGAATGCGGCCAGACTGTGGCTAGGGCTCCTTGTTTAGTCTCCTTTTCTCCTATGTCTAGGGCTTCCTCCTCATAGACTTCTCTTCCACTAAAACCCAAAACAAGTGGAGATAAATCAAGAGTGAAGTGTGTGTACAAATGACTATCAAGTCACCTCCTTTTATACTAAAACTTTGAGCACATGTGGGGGTTATTTGGTCACTGGCCGACCTTGACGAATTGTCCCATAACACAAATAAATTCATATCTCCATGAATACTTATCAAAATCGGATGATCTTTAAATCAATTCTACACCTTTCGATGAGAGGGATCCAAGAAAAATACCAGCTGCCATAAATAAGATGACCCACATGGAGTTTGGCCCTAGTTGCCAATTTTAACACTCCCTCTCAACTAGGGAGAACTCCATCTGCTGATCCATCTGCCAGAATGTACTATCTCTGCCATCAGTGACCTACATTACTCTGCTGAACCATGAAGAAGAAGAATTGATCGAGAATGTCTCATACCATTCTCTACTGACCCGAAGTCAGTCCCAGATAAAGAGAGTGCTCAATAGCGCTCTCATTGACCCGAAGTCAGTTCCAGATAAAGAGAATGCTCAATAGCGCTCTTACTCACCCAAAGTCAGTTCCAGATAAAGAGAGTGCTCAATAGCGCTCTTACTGAACTGAAGTTAGTTCCAGATAAAGAGAGTGCTCAATAGCACTCTTATTGACCCGAAGTCAGTTCCAGAGAGTGTCATACTGCTCTTACTGATCCCAGATCAGTTCCAAGAGAAAGTGAGCTATATCACTTTTACTGACCCGAAGTCAGTTCCAATTAATCCCAAATCAATGTTGGTCATCCTAGCATAGGGAGTATGGTAGATACACGATGCGTCCATATGTACTACTATGGTAGCTAGCACAACATCATGTGAAGCCATATGGCTTGGAAAGTTGCTTGTGAATCTATTCAAGAGAAGGATGGAAGCGACCAACATTTTGTGTGATAATCAAAGTTGCATCAAGCTCTCTGAGAATCTAATTTTTCATGATCGATCAAAGCACATTGACGTCAAGTGTCACTTTATCAGAGACTGTGTCCAGCAAGGTGTAGTATAGTTACAATACACTCCGACAGGAGAGCAAGTGTCAGACATTCTCCCCAAGGCTCTAGGAAGAACAAAGTTTGTTTATTTCAAGGAGAAGATAGGGATGATTGAGAATCTGTTTCAGTAGCAAAAACGGATAGGGCAGTTCTTAAGAGGGAGCTCAATACAGATGCAACAGTGACAGTGGCAGTGTCATGGGCAATAGTACAGGTTACAATAGCGCAGTGGATGAAGGGCAGCAGGTCGAGTATCAACAACGCAGAGGACTGATGCCGTGGATCAGTGTGATACTTCTGCTGGGAAGTATTGCTAGAGCACATTCCTCGCTAAGAGGGGGTGTTGATTTTTGGGTAGCATCAGATGTGCTCTAGCTCTGAAATTTTGTGGAGGGGCTAGAACACATGAGATATCCAAGGCCCAAAAATCGTTTGGTGAAATTCCACCCTGATTGTATTTTATTAAAATAATTAATATTTTTAATGGGGTTCCTAAGTCAAAACTTAGAAAAATTAAAATACTAATGGATATTAATGAAAATATAGGTGAGAAGATTCTAAGAGACGAGGATAAAGTCTAATTTAATCTTAGCTATTGATTAGAGATTAGATCACTGTCATTGATATCTCAACAGGAAAAGTATAAATGAAGACTTGAGAGTCATTTGGAGATATACCCGACAAATACTCAGTAACTTGAGGGAAATTGATTCTCAAGAAGAGTTCGATTTCAAAGGGAGAGTTACAGGGTGAAAGAAGAGGAGGGTATCAGTATCAGTCGAAGATTGAGGAGGAGGGGACGCAGTGCGTCAGAGGGACAATGCAGGGGGATAACTCAGAGAGGCAGTGCAGCAAGGGATGTAGTCCTCACATAGAGATGACGCAGAGGTGATGTAGTGGACGCTGAAGGGTCTCTTGGGTGTCAAAATTTCTCCAAAGGGTGGAGGAAAATTATCTCGGGTGTTTTCACAAAGGTTTCTCTATGTTTTGCAAATCATTCCTTGTAAAGAGATTGTTGCTGAAGAATAATAAATAAACCCTCATCTGTTGCACCGGTTTTCCCGCATTGGGTCTTTCCGGTGACTATTGTCCAAAAACAACTGCGTTGATGTGATTGATTCTTGTCCTTGTATTTCACTGTCTTTTTCTCTATGCTATTATGTGACAACTGCAATAGAATTTACTTTGATGTTTACTGAAGAGTTTTGTAAATAACTTATTGTGGAAAATAAGTAGGAGAAATAAATTAGTTACTACAGTTGAATTTCATGTTAGAAATTTCACACCAACTAGACCTCAGACCGTTTGGAGTAGGAGTTCCAGCAGTGGGTGGTAATGTAGTGCCTTGACCGTAGTAGCACACAAAGATAAGTATGATGACTTTGGTCGGAAGCAAGTGTGTGACCTTGCAGTGAGTGAAGGGAGATGCATGGGGGTTCTAACACACGTAGGGGAAAAATGAGGTGTGTCCCTTAAAAGCCTGTAATAGTATGCAAATTGAAAGGAACACACGAGCGGATTGACATCACATGCTGGAAGTGGAATAGTCCACAAACCAAAGTGACGGGTTAATCCAACAACACACCTTCAGCCAGATTCATATAATTGCATACAAAATACTTCATAAGAAAATGCGTAAGTTAAACAACATACATTGCTAAAATAACCAGAATAGTCGAACTACAATAACAACATATGCATGAAAATGCCCTGGCTCAGCTATATTATTATTAATTGAAAGTTCCATCCATACATACACCGGTGACAACCACTAGCCCCAATAGTGGAACATTACAGTCAACACCGGCTGCTCCAAAAAAGTGTACTCTCCTAAGCTGTGGAGAAGCCAAGGCTCGTGACAATACTCCCAAGCCTTCTCTAAGGCTAAGCCTAGCCAAAAGCTTGGCTCCCAAAAGCCTTTTCTACGAGTTATGAGGTTCTATTTATAACAAAAGGTGGGGTGATCCTTGACACTCCCCTTTGACTCTTTGAATACCCTCATGAATCTTCAACTCTTTACATTACATAGTGATTGTTCACATTCTACTAATGACACTTGGAATTTCACTTACAATATATTTACAAATATTATACATTTTCGACATATACCCATGTGAGACAAAATAGGCTAGAGTCAACCTAACAAGACAAACACTACGACTCAGAAGCTTGGGGAAAGACCAACTCGTCAACATCCTCTTGATGATCTTCGGTGACAAATTGATACCAAGCTTGGTACTATGCTATGGTGTCCCCACACTGTTTGGTGATGTCTTTCTAGAAACAAATTCTTACCTCCATGGCTTCTGGGTATATGGTCCTGGAACCTTTGTCCAACTCATCTTGAAGCATGCACAACATTGTCCTGAGTATGGTGGGACCACCAACGTACTTCTGCATGTTTTTGTGCTCAATTGCAAGTCATGCTGGTGGCCTCTTGCATTAACTGCTCCATGTACCTATCGATCTCCAGCCAAAATTGGCTCTTCTCAATGGCTTGGGTGAGGGAATCGATTGACGAGATCTTGTTTGTCCTCACCATGACATCCCGACTCTTGAACAACCGTGCATAGGAAGCCTGTATGCTACTGATAAGCGGAGGGAGTTGCTCATAGTTCTGGAGAAACATTCGGATCCGTGCTTTGTCTAGCTCTGCCTGTGGCTTCTTTATCTTATGCAAGTGGGGCTCCCTTGTATTGCATTGTCCATTCTTGTACGTGTGCAATAGTAGCATGTATGTCCTTGAGAGTTTGGACAATCTTTATGCACCGCTGTTGAAAGCCATATAGATGGACAATTTTCTTGTGCACGGTGACAAATCTGTCATAAAGTTTCCAAATGGTGGTCTTAAGAGTCGATACTTCAGCAAATATCGCTTTCCTCATCTTTGCCATAGTGGATCCTGTAGATTGTTCTACCCTCTGCCTGGCCCCTTGCAAGTCCTTTGCCATTTGAGCATTCTCTGCTAACAAGAACTTGACATTTGAGCTCATGGCTTCTGCATAAGCCTTAGTGGCATTGACCATGATAGCTGGATGCTTTCTAACATTTGACACTATCACCCTTTCCTTCATAAATGCAGGTGATGTGTGATCATCCAAGAAATGCTTTCTCTGCGCCTGTACAATCGTTTGCTGCAACTCTCAAAGGATATATTATACACATCCATCACTGAATCATCATCAAGGAGAACTTCTCCTTGGTTGCTCGGGATTGGTTCTGATACTGGAGGTGGTGGAGACTGCGGGGAGGCCTCGGATGCTCTCGGCATGAGGTCGGTATATTAGTCCTGTGGCTCCTGTGCCAACTGTATGTCCATCTCTTAACCATTTGCTCAATCTGTTGAGCAAGTTCCCGATCCTACAACTGCTCACCCTCTTCTTTATCCGCTGGCTGTTCTGACTCTTCAACCTGTATTGCCGCAATTTTCTCTATGATCACACCTTGCCCTTCTTCTTGTTCTTGTTTCTGCTTCTCTTCCCTCTCTCTTCTTAGCTCCTGCTATTCTTTCAACTTCTTTTGTTAATTTTAGGTATGTTCTATGCTTAGAGCAATTTATTTCAATTTTCACAGTTAGCTCAATATCTTTTCCAGATTAGCAATCACATTAGCATTAAAGTAAACTGCAGATAGAACAAAAACATAAAATCGCAAAAGACAAGCCAAGACAAAAGGACACAAGATGTGGCGTTAGCTAGGAACAAACCCCAATGTGGGGAAACCCTTGATCAATTCTTCTTATATGTTCTTTAATAGTTCAATAGAGAGAGAGAGAGATAGTACATTTACAACAAAAGTCAACACTTAGACTTTCTAGATAAGAGAATAGATCATCTCTACATGAGATCAGTTGAAGACATGCTGCTTCAACTGATTCTCCAAGGTGATTCCTTCACCTATCATTGTGCTACATCTCGTCATCATGCTACACCTCACCATGCTGCAACATGCTGCACCCATCACCACATTGTTGGGCCTCATGACCATGCTGTACACATCGTCATGTTGTACTTTAACCTGCCACTATTGTCCCATGTGCCATACTGCACTTTGCTGCACCATGTACTAGTTGTCCCATCTATTGTGTCCATGTATTGCATCATGTACATGCTGCACTGCTATCTCATTTACTTGCTCCATCAAGCTTCATTGTTGCTCCATGTATCGCCATGCTTGCAACTGTCCATGCTTTACCATGCTGCTGCTGTCCATGCTTCACCAAGTTTCATTGTTGTCCCATTTAGACATGTTGTACCTTGCTGCCATGTACTAGCTGTTCGAATCACCTCAAGGAACCCTACAGATCTCAGATCTGCTACAACAAAGATTCGCTGTCCAATGATAGGCATCCAAATCTACTGTAGGGTATGAGGCTCCTCCATGTATCCTACAACCAACCTGTACTAACCAACAACATAAAGCAGGCCCAAACAATAAGGAAGAACCTCTATCCTACTGCGTTTTGTCCAGGGCATATGCGGCCTAGAGAGAGGGCCTCAACTAGCCTTTGGACCCTCAAAAAAAGGTCCTCCCACGCAGCTGTAGAAACAACCCTATTCAGTGCCCCTGTGACAAAGATAACCCACCCACAAATACTTCAACTTACCTCTGATTTGCTATGGCCTGTTCTGACTAAGAAGACATACCTACGCTGCCCATAAATCTGCCCTTAAGCACCTTCCTAGCTGCATAGAGCTGCAACCTTCTTCTAGAGAGAATCCGCATCAGAATCCGCCCTTCAAACGCTGTGGCTAGGGCTTGCTCTTTACTACCGCTCGGGCATGGCCTCTTCTCTTGTTTGCAGCTAGGGCACCTCTTCAACTGTGGCTAGGGCTTGTTTGTGGCTCCATTTAGATCTGCGACTAGGGCTAGGTCTCTTCTTTAGGGCAACAACTTAGGTTTCTTCTAGACCAATGTTGAGGGCAGCTAGGACTTCTCCTTGTTGTGCTATAGTAGTCTCCTCCATCACTGCGTTAAGGTTGATTACGACTTCTTCATTAGGGCAGCATAGAGGCTTTCTCCATTAGGGCAACGTTATCCCTTATGATCTCTCCTCCTACTAAAACCCAAAGACAAGTAGAGATGAAGAGATCCCAAGTGAGTGTGTAGAAATGACTTGAAGGCCACCTCTATTTATACTAAAATGTTGAGCACAAGTGGGGTTTATTTGGTTGCTGGTCGACCTTGACGAATGCTCCCATAACACAAATAAATTCATATCTCCATGAATACTTATCAGAATCGGATGATCTTTAGATCAGTCCTACACCTCTTGATGAGAGGGACCCAAGAAAAATATCTGTTGCCATTAATAAGATGACCCACATGGAGTTTGGCCCTAGTTGCCAATTTTAACACTCCCTCTCAACTAGGGAGAACTCCATCTGCTGATCCATATGTCCGACTGAACTATCTCTGCCATCAGTGCCTTGCACTGCTCTGCTCTGCTCTTCTCTATTGGGCTCTACTGAACCATGAAGAAGAAGAATTGATCGAGAATGTCTCATACCATTCTCCACTGACCCGAAGTCAGTTCCATATGAAGAGAGTGTGTCATATCACTCTTACTAACTCGAAGTCAGTTTTATTGATCCCAGATCAATATCACAAGAGAGTGTCTCAAACCACTCATATTGATCCCAGATCAATGGAGGCCATCCTAGCATAGGGAGTATAGTAGATACAATGATGCGTCCATTGATAGTACTCCTATGGTTCCTAACCCCATTTCCCTGGTCATTGATTAGATGAGAGGTACTTCCCATGAGTCCCAGACTGCATGGGTAGGATGCCTCGACATGAGAACTAATCATCCTGTCCCAAAGTCACCTCGGGGTATCACAGGGGAAGGTTGAGCCATTCAGCCTGTACATAGTGCACCATTAGTGGAGGGTGAGTCACCCTATGGTCGTGTGTTGCTCCAATAAGTACCCCAAGCCCCCTCCAGAGCTCCTAGAGCTCAATGCATGTAACATGCAAGACCCTTATAAGAAGGTCTATCAACGACTCCAAGTCGTTCGGGAAAGTCATAGATTTGACCTTTCCCCGGGGCTTAGACATAATGCTTGTGACCTGCACATCGGTCTCAATGCGATGGAGCATCCTCACTCATCAATGTACCATATCCCAGATAAGGTAGTATCTGATGTCTATAAACTAGAGCAATCATAGAATACGGTATTCCTCAACAATCAAATCCCCCTCTAGTTGACACAGAAGATCACGGTGGTATCCATCATGTGTACAAACAACTCACTAAAGAGCTCTTGCAACCAGGCAACTTCACACGAGGTCATAATCGTAGCTATGTATTCAGTGTCAGTAGTGCTCGGAGCAACTGTCTTTTGCTTCTTGTTCATCTAGGATATCGAGCAGAACCCAAAGAGAATCAGCACTCAGAAGTGCTCTTGAGATCCTTCATGCTGCCTGCCTAATCAGTATTTGATAATCATGCAGCTTCATATTTTCGGCAGTGTATCTCAATCTATGAGAGATTGTGCCCCAAAGATATCTCAAAAGATTCTTGGCACCAATCCCGTGAGGCTCAACCATATATGAGCTCATCATTCTAACTGCAAATCATATGTCCGGACGGAAGATCACCAAGAACATCAACGTGAATGAGTTTATGAAACTTAGAGGTATTTTCCCAAATCTGGTCTGGCATCACTGCCATATAACTTATGAAAGTTAAGATCCTCGAGGTAGTCACGGGCTTGCAGTTTACCATTCCACATCTAGAATCCAACTCCCTCTTACTTTTGCAAGTGAGAGGGTCTCCACCTATCATAAATAGGTCGTTCTTAGAAGGTGTCGGTATGAGAGGTCTATCATCCACAACCTTCAAAACATGGTTTGGATCGGCTTCACTCTTAGTGAATCTCAACTTCATCTGATAGCTATCAATCCTCTCATATCAAACCCGTGGTGATTTGCTTCAAGCCATAGAGGGCTTTCTTCCACCTGTAGACATGAGATTCCCAATCATGAATCTCAAACCTCCTTGAGTTGTTCCAAACCTGTGGACTTGCTACATGAGGGGAATGGTCCCCTTGTAAGAATTTCCTTCGGTACATCTCAGACATGTACCTTTATGCTCCTTTTGAATTCAGGCATCCCTGTCATCATTTGACTTACAGGCCTCGGTGCTATGTGTCAACTGACATGGTCCCCAATGGACTTCTTGCAACTTGATTCAAATTGCCAACCCTGAACCCATGAGTAAAATCATCTTTGAAAATTCTATTTTCAAACACATACCTCTCCATCGATGAATGCCACCCTGAAAGCTTTGACTTCCATTGCCGAAATGGACACCAGGTTCTTCTTGTGATCAGGTACATAAAAGAAATTATGTAAATGAATCGAGTTACCTCCATTCAATTGAGGGGTAACATTTCCTACACCCTTTCTGGGATACGTGGCATTGACTCCAAGTATAATCCAACGATTGTTTCCGTCTCTACCAAATTAGAGAGAGAGCACCCTTCTATCCGATGGAGTGCCTTGAAGCACTACAATCAATAAGCTAGATTCCCAAAGAATCTAAAGGAGATGGCCAATACAAGATAACGCTTCTTTATCTTATCAAAAACAACATTTGATTCTTCATACCTGGGGTTCCTTGCTTTCTCTGAAGAGTCGGTCGTTTCCTTGATGACTTGCATTACTTGTCATTCCTCTGATCATTGAAGATGTCCTGGGAATGATTGTTATCATCATCAAGTGATGTGTCCCTAC
>APFE031522256.1:6508-28291 GCA_000404065.3 Pinus taeda | reverse complement strand
AATGAAAACAAAAAAAAAATGGTGCCCATATGAAGTTTTTCAACAAAAAAAAATTAAAAACATAGAAAAACAATGTTTTGAAACAATGAAAACTAAAAAAATTAACCTACATACCATTTCTACGGTGAAAATGGCGATCTCCTCTTGAAATAGACTATCTAGCCACTTCGAATCGCCAAGAATGACCTCCAGCTCTTCTCCCCAGCTCCTCTCCTCTCCTCGCGCGCGCTGCTGTCCAAATGCCAAAACAAAAATGTGTTTTTTTCATATAAAACCCCGCTGCCCGTGCCCCTGCCACTTTTTTCAGTAAAAAGCGCGCTTTTTTCGAAAAAAGCGGCAAAAATTTTTTTGCGCGCTTTTTCCCCAGAAAAAGCGCGTTTAACACGCCTATGGGAAAAACGCGCCCTTTTTTCAGAAAAGCGCGTTTAGAACGCGCTTTTCACAACACTGGTCCCTACCTCAGACACTCCTTTGCATAATGGCTGAACTTATTACAACCAAGGCATCTGCCTTTCCTCCTACCCTTAGATCTAGACTTCCCATTGAAGTGATCTTTAGGTGGGCCATCAGAAGCTTCTGCTGCGCCATCCTGATAATATTCTTTGCTTTGATTTCACCCTTGGTGAATTTGAAGAGGGATGAGGAATCCATTGATCCTTTTGTCCTTTCCCAATTGTCTTTAGTGATTTCTCTTTCTCTCTCGTTTGGGCATTATCTTCATCTCAGCTTTGATAACATGTTAATTTTAGGTATGTTTTATGCTTAGAGAAATTTATTTCAATTTTCACAGTTAGCTCAATATCTTTTCCAGATTAGCAATCACATCAGCATTAAAGTAAACTGTAGATAGAACATAAACGTAAAATCACAGAAGACAAGCCAAGACAAGAGGACACAAGATGTGGCGCTAGCCAGGGACAAACCCCAATGTGGGGAAACCCTTGATCAATTCTTCTTATATGTTCTTCAATAGTTCAACGCAGAGAGAGAGCGAGAGAGAGAGAGAGAGAGAACATTTACAACAGAAGTCAACACTTAGACTTCTAGATAAGAGAATAGATCATTTCTACATGAGATCAGTTGAAGTCATGCTGGTTCCACTGATTATCCAAGGTGACTCCTTCACCTATCATTGTGCTGCATCTCGTCATCATGCTGCACCATGTTGCACCCATCACCACATTGCTGGACCTCATGGCCATGCTGTACACATCATCATGTTTTACTTTAAGCTGCCACTGCTGTCCCATGTACCATACTACACTTTGCTGCACCATGTACTAGATGTTCCATCTATTGTTTTCATGTACTGCTGTCCATGTATTGCATCATGTACATGCTGTGTTGCTGTCTCATTTACTTGCTCCATCAAACTTCATTGCTGCTCTATGCATCACCATGCTTGCAGCTGTCCATGCTTTACCATGCTGCTGCTATCCATGCTTCACCAAGCTTCACTGCTGTCCCATTTAGACATGTTGTACCTTGCTGCCATGTACTAGCTGTCCCAATCACCTCAAGGCACCCTACAGATCTCGGATCTGCTACAACAAGGATTTGTTGTCCAATGATAGGCCTCCAAATCTGCTGTAGGGTATGAGGCTCCTCCTCCACGTATCTTACAGCCAACCTGTACCAACCAGCAACATAAAGCAGACCCAAACAATAAGGAAGAACCTCTGTCCTACTGCGTTTTGTCTAGGGCATATGCAGCCTAGAGAGAGGGCCTCAACATGCCTTTAGGCCCTCACAAAAAGGTCCTCCCACGCAGCTGTAGCAAGTTGCAACAACCCTATTCAGTGGCCCTGTGACAGAGATAACCCACACACAAATACTTCAACTTACCTCTGATTTGCTGTGACCTTTTCTGACTAAGAAGACATACCTACGCTGCCCATAAATCTTCCCTTAAGCACCTTCCTAGCTGCTTAGAGTTGCAACCTTCTTCCATAGAGAATCCACACCAAAATCCGCACTTCAAACGCTGTGGCTAGCGCTTGCTCTTTACTGCGGCTAGGGCATGGCCTCTTCTCTTGTCTGCAGCTAGGGCACCTCTTCAACCGCGGCTAGGGCTTGTTTGTCGCTCCATTTATATCTGTGGCTAGGGCTAGGTCTCTTCTTTAGGACAACTGAGGTTTCTTCTAGACTAGCATTGAGGGCAGCTAGGACTTCTCCTTGCTGTGCTATAGTAGTCTCCTCCATGACTGCATTAAGTCTAATTAGGGCTTCTTCATTAGGGCAACGTTATCCCTTAGGATCTCTCCTCCTACTAAAACCCAAAGACAAGGAAGAGATCCCAAGTGAGTGTGTAGAAATGACTTGAAGGCCACCTCTATTTATACTAAAACGTTGAGCACAAGTGGGGTTTATTTGGTGGCTGGCCGACCTTGATGAATTGTCCCATAACACAAATAAATTCATATCTCCATGAATACTTATCAGATCGGATGATCTTTAGATCAATCCTACACCTCTCGATGAGAGGGATCCAAGAAAAATATCAGCTGCCATTAATAAGATGACCCACATGGAGTTTGGCCCTAGTTGCCAATTTTAACTTCTTCTCTGTTTCTTGCAACTTCCTTTCTGCTTCCTCCAACCTTTGCTTGTCTCTCTTCCTTTGCTTTGCTCTCTTTATGTGTTGTTGCCTCTTCACCTCCACTGCCAAAGTTGCGTTCTCAACTAGAGGATCTTCTATGAACTTGTAGCTTTTCTCAGCCTTTGGGTTCTTGCCAATCTTCCTCTTGCCTTTGTCCTGCGCTGGTTTGCTACTGTTGTTGTTGCTTCCTGCGGTGCTGCTGCCTCTAGAGCAACTTTTCATTCTACATCCATGCTGACTAGTTCATTGAGCTTGAAGGAGTTGTAACAGTACCTCCAAGGATCTTCCTCTCCCCAATGAAATGTTCCGTGGATCCATGGATAATACACCTTCGCATAGTGGTTCTTGCATATACAATGGGGATCGTATGGATTGTAGTCCTTGGTGTCGAACTCAAACTTTTCTAAGTCCTTGGCCTCGATATCTACATCCTTCAAGGTCCTAAATCCAATCCGCAAAGGAAGAGCAGGCCATGGTGCCTTCTTCCTCCTATGCAGCCCTGCTGATAACCTTGTGGAGATGTGGTATGCAACCTCTTGCATGACCAACTTATCCGTGGCAAACCTTGGTAGCAGATGCAGAGTCTTCTCTCCACTAAACATCCTGTGAAGGTGCCATCGGGTGAGGCATACCAATCTGCAATGTTAAGTATTGCCTCCATTGCTTTGTGTGACATGTAAGGTGGATCCTGCTCAAAGATTAACTTGTAAACCGGGATGATGAAATGGTCAGATAGCTTCGCCATGACTCCTTGGTGACTGCACTCAGAAAACAACTTGCAATAAATATTCATTGCAGTCTCTGATGGTGTCCATGTCCAACCCATGCCGGGAAACTGATGCTGGGAATAGGTTGCATCAAGTAGGTACTGGACATATAGAATCGCGCTTGCTCATCCTTGGGTGGATTCCAGGAATTAGTCACATGCACTTTCAATTGAAGAGCCAATAGATCCAACCAGTTGATTGGCCTTCCGTCATTCACCAACTGGTCCAACACTACCACCCAATTCTACGGAAAGGTGTCTGTGCTCTCTTGACCGTATAATCGGCATGCAAAGATGATCAAGAGTTGGTAGGCCTTTCTGAGTGACTTAGTTTTGTAAACATGATTGGGTGTCGATCTGAACTTCGATGACTCTTTCACCCAGCGCTTTATGATGTCTCTAGTGTTCACATTATTGTGGATGGCATAGAAAAGTGCATCCATGCGGTTCACCGACTAAGGTAGGTGATACATCTGATAATAGTTTTCTGTTCTGAATGTAGCACGTTGTGTTCCACTGGCACTGCTTAATGTCATCGTCTTGGGATCGGTATGTGAGACAATACAATGGATGATTTCCGCACATGGGAAGGCGGGGTACCTGCATGCAACCTTATATAAGCCTGATCGATGGATGTTGACATAGATCTGCCGATCTTCTAGATCTTCCTTGAAGTTCCCTGCAAAGATATCCTTGATTTGCTGCCATGTTATCTTCATGTCCTTCTCTATGAACAACTGTGTCTGCATACACTAGTAAGTTCACTGACCCCTGTTCAACTACATCCCCAGTGTTGAACTCGACAATATCCTTTGATGCAACTTTCTTGGAAGCCATGTTACCTATACTGCTGAAGAGTTGCTCAACAACTGTTGCACTTGGAGACAGAGGGGACACTCATGGCATGCAAATGTTAGCTTGAAATCAAAAGCACTTCAAGAACAAACCAAGCAACAAACTGGGCAACTGCTGGGAAGGATTGCGCAATTCTGGCTCTCAATGGTGACTTACTGTCTGCTGGATCTGTGCATTGCGTAGTCCCAACTGCCAGTGGAGAGGTGATGTTGACTTGAATAGAGCAATGCACAATTCAGTCTGGCTTGAGCTCGCTGGGACTGTGCATTGTGTAATCCCAGTGGCTAAGGCTTTGGGACTGGCTCCTGGAACTGTGCAATGCGCAATTGGAGCCAGGTCTTGACAGCCTTTGCGCAATTCCTGGAGCCAAGGAAGAGACTTGAGATCCAGAAATGCGCAGTGCATGCTGGGAAGCGCTGGATCCGGGCCAAGGAAGCCTAGATCTGCCCAAGGGCAACATGAAAACGAGCAGATCTGAAAGTGTAAGTGATGGTTGGAGTAGATCTGAGTGAATGATGATGCATGCAATCAAAAGTAGTGTAGGAATCGATCAAACTGAAGAACAATGAAGCTTATGGAGAGAGTCGCTGCAACGATGACCGTTAGTGCAAAAACTGGGTAATGCATGTGACACTTAGGAAAGACAATGCAAAACTTATAACAATACTTTTACCAGCTAAAACAAATCAAAACACCAGTGGTCATTTAATAAAATGGGTAAACAACACTCTCACAAGCCAAGCAACCAAAAGCGATAGAAAAAACAACAAAAGACTAGAAAAGCAAGACTTAACTGGAAAAGCTGCGACCATTGTGCCGAAGGTTCCTATATCTCCTTAGGAATGCCAGAGCTCCAATATTGAATGTGCAAATGAGCTTTGGTGGCATCCATTAAATATATTTGGTTGATTTAAGGTTTATGACGCGAAGACCAAAAATCTAGGAAAAAGTGACACATGGCGACAATTTCCAAAAATAACTCAAGTGTAACTCTGGCTGCTAAAAATATATCCCTATTTTTTAGGGATGTTTTTTTGCTTTTTTGGGAAAAAACTGCCATGCATGCACAAAGAGATTGCGCAGTTCCCGAGGAAACTGATAAACTCACTAGCTCATGCATTGGGCAGTCGCTGACGGAAAGTTTCTGTGCAATTTCTGGGCTGAGTGGCTCATGCTGCCTCATGCTCTGCGCAATTTCCCAGCTGAAGGCAGGCTGCTAGCTGGGTCTGCACAATTCTGAAGTGGAAGCTGACTGTTGGCTTGAACTGCGCATTTCCCGAGAGCAAGACTGGTTGCCCTCAAAGATTGTGAAGCTCACTGAGGCAATCTTGGAAACGGCTTGCAACCAAGTCAAGAAATCAGCTTGTGGTTAGACAACAAAGCAAGTAAGCAAACACAAGCTATAAAGCAAAAGATAAAACTCAATGAAGCACAAGTACCTAGGTTAGTGCAAGATAAATTGCTGGGATTTTAGTAGGGAGGCTTCAAACAAAGCGTAGGCAAAGTTTTGGAGCGATGTTTTAGCTGCTACAACACCACCTACAATTTTTTGCTGTCATTGGGCCACATACGTCAGAATGAAGTAAATCCAAGGTTCCTTTGGATCTACTACCACTACCTGGAAAAGATCCTTTAGTATTTCTACCAAGAGCACAACCTTTGCAAACACCATCATGTTCAGCTTGGAGTTCTGAAATAGCTGTAGCCATATTTCTTAATGCAGGCAAAGGCTTGTAGTGTAGATGAGCTAATCTTTAATGCCATAGCTCACAGAGACTGATGCTATCATGGACTAATGCTTGAGCTGGGTATCCTATCAACCTATACAATCCTCCTTCTCGAACAATAATTACTTCTGCAGAGTTTATGTCTGATCCTTTAAGCCATGCAAACACTTGTCCATCCACAAATGCAAGTCTATATCCGTTGTCTTCCAATGCTGAGATAGAAAATAGTTTTTTTTTTCAATCGTGGAACAAATAAGACTTCAATCATGTGTAGAGTACTTCTAGACTCTAGTTGAAATGAAGCTGATCCAACTCCTTTTACAGCATACTTGGTATTGTCTCTAAGTTCCACCTTTAATAATGAGTCTCTTTTTGTCAAATCTGTAAGAACATTTAGAAAACCAGTCATGTGCTTAGAGGCACCACTATCTACTAACCAAACTTTACTGCTAGTTGTTACGGTGCTCCAGAGAGCAGAGATACAAATTTTCTCCCTAGCTCCCTTTGACTCTAAAATAACTTTCTTTTGATATTTGACTGCCATCCTAGGGCTTGAGATTGACCACATATTTCTCCAATCTTGGCTTCTCCAACTCTCTTAATGGCTGCTCTTTCACCTGGCTTTGATACCATGTTGAATTTTCAATACTAGAAACTGATTTTTTAATCTTGATAATTACTTCTAATGATTTATAAGTAAATTATCTTATGTCACATGAATCATTAAGCGATTAATTATACATAGAAAATCTCAACAGTAGAACAATGATGACAATAGGATCATAAAGAGAGCGAAACACAAGAAACAAATTTACTCTCGGAAAACCCAACCTTGGAAAATCCCAACAAATTTTTCTTCCAAGGAGAATTCAATCTTCAGCAAAAGTTTACAATAAATATTGTCTAGAAATCTGTGCCAATTCTCAAGCCCAACTACTAGTCAAACCCGGTCAAAATTATTCTGAATTGTAACTGCTGGTCAAATCCATCAAAACAGAGAAGTCAATGCTGCTCAACGCTGGTCAATAGACAGCATTTCTGTCAACATAGATCTTCGGTCCTGAAGTCAATGTTGTGAAGTCAATTTGGTTTGTGGTCAACACCCTGAGGTCAAATGCGAGCAGTAGATAGATTAAGTCAATGGTCAAAATTGGTCGAACTTCGTCAAACTTCAAATTGCAGTCAACTTCGCCCTTCTTCTCTGTCCACTTCTGTGACTAATCCAGATGAGATGTTAATTGTTGACTGGTTGATTGAAATGAGATGTCTTCTTGTGTATTTATAGTGATCAAATGAGTGCCCTTTTGACCAAGGGTCACCTCTAATGGTGGGGCCAGCTTAGGTTTCTTGTAGCCTACATAAACCAATATAAAAATTGAACTTTCTTTTAATCAATTGAGGTGAATATTTTTAGATTTAAAAAAATTAAGGAAAGATTTGCACCTCTAGGGATTTGATCCCTCTCGGTGCATGATAGATCTAGAGTTAAGATGGGTCTAGACTCTATGCTGGTGTGTGGGGCTGTGCCTTATGTCAACTCCATGTTGATGTTGGAAGGAATTACACATTTCCATCACAATCTCATGCTATTGAAATGTTTTAACTAAGATCCATCTTAATTTCAGATCTATCATGTGCCAAGAGGGATGAAATCCCTAGAGGTGCAAACCTTTCCTCAATTTTTTTCAATCTAAAAAAAGGTTTTCACCGAGAGGGATTTGATCCCTCTCAGTTTATGATAGATCTAGAATTACGATATATATGTGTGCGTGTAAAGTTTATGTTGAGCATAGAAAGAATCACACATCTCCCTCATGCTCCCACATCGTTGAAATGTTTTAATTACAAGATTTTTTTTTACCTGCTCTGTATATACACAGTTGATATTAAAATAGTTTAGTTTAGGTGGACATTGAAATGTTTTATTTATAAATGACATGATTCTTTTTTGTTATTAATGTTTTATTTAAATGCCACACAACTCCATATTAAGCACCAAAGGAAATACCTCTGTCATACTAGACGTATGAGGCACCTATTAGTGGAATAAGAAATCTCTCTCTCTCTCTCTCTCTCTCTCTCTCTCTCTCAATATATATATATATATATATAAGAAAGTTGATATAAAATTATTTTAGTTAAGGTGGACACTGGAACTTTTTTTTTTATAGTAAACATTGAGAAATGCGTTTTTGTCATTGATATCTCTTTTTTAAATGCCACATATCAAATTCATGCTGAGAATTGAAGGAATTACACATCTTCCTCATGCTAGGATGTAGAAATTGCCTTTTGGTGCAATTACAACAATCTAAAGCTTCTACTTGTGTATCTATTAATTTGTGTTTTTGGGTCAATTTCTATGATTTAAAATCTCTTCCGCCCAATGTTGCACGAAACGGGGACGTTTTTTGGAAGCAGGGACGCGGAAACGTCATTTTCCAAAAATCTAGGAAGCGAAGCGTCTACTATATGTATATATATTTATATTTTTTTGCATTTATACTCAAAACAAACATCCCAAATACCAAATTAGTTGTAGAAGACATGAAAACATGCATATTTTTGCATAAATCATGATAGATATAGCATCCATTGTACATTAATGATTAATTATTCGAGCATCAAGCATTTAGATGCATCAATCATCTAGAATCTAGATTATTCTCCTCTTGTTTAGCCTTTGCCTCTACCTCAATTGTCTAGGGATATTAGTCAACATTGCCGAATTTTGATCAAACTACCTAATCCAAGACTTAAAATATGGTAGAAAAAGCTTAATATGCTTGATTGATGATTTTGACTTGATTGAAAGGTAATTTTTTGCTAAGGGCGTGACAAAGGAGTTCAACAATTAACACCACCAACACTAGGGTACATATAGGGCTTGGTGCTCTTGATTAGATGCTAATCACATGCTTTCATACTTGATATAATCTAATGAAATGCCACAATCCCATTGATTCTGAATTCCTGAAAACTGTTAAGTTTGTTGAATTTTGAATAGGATATGAAATTCTTTTATCTCCATATGAAGTCCAATGAGGCTGGAACCACTCTCAAACATCCCGAGTCATTTCATGGTAATGTTAAAAATTTAAGTAAAATGATGAAAATGAAAAATAATCATCCTTTTACTTTAAGAATTTAACATTACCATGAGGGATGAATGGGGGCTTTATTCCCTTTATTCCTCAACCTTAACCCAAGGTGTACCCACCTCCAACAAGCAAATTCACCAAAAAATAAAAAATAAATAAATAAAAAACTGATTTTTTAAAGCCGCGTGGTGCAGTTTTCCGAAGCGCGTACGGAATCGTACAAGAACCGTATGATTCAGCCTCTGAAGCGCCAGCTTCGTACGGCCGAAGCGCCATACGAAACACGCTTCAGATATTCCGAAATGCGTTTCGGAAGGATGCTTTCAGAATTTCTAGGAAGCGTCATTATCAGTTCGAAACATGTTTCGGAATTTTGGAACCACGTTTCAGGGGGCGCTTCCTGGACGCATCCGTACGGACCGCGTTTCGGGGGTTAGATCCGGGGGGCGTTTCCTGCAACATTGCTTCCGCCTGAGAACTAATTACTTTATATGCAGCTCATTCTCTGTCATGTCAACAGCTTGTTTAGAGACCCCTTAATCATTAATGATTTTATCCACATTACTTATCTTTTCCACAATATGGTCCATAAATCATTGGTTACGCATGAGAATAGAGGTTTAATAATGCCTCATATTCGGGATTTGACGCTTTTCTCTTGTTCCCCTTTGACTGGTTTTATTTTCATTACATTGAATTTCTTTAGGGTGTTGCCCTTTCTATTTTTTTTAACGTTACTCACTTTTTTCTTTTAAATGATTTTGTGGACTTAAATTTGTTTTTTCATGGAGAAATAATTCCCCTCATCCTACTGCATTTCAGCATTCAGAATGAGGATGCTGGTACCTTGCCAACATCCTATGGATTTCATCCTCTCCCCTAGGGTTTCTGGAATAAGGGTGATATTAACTTCCAGTGGCAATAACAGCTGGCAACCCTGCAAGATTAGGCAGGAATGGATCTCATGACCTCACTGGGCATTTCTCCCCTAGCAGAAAGGGTTGCACCAACCCTGCAATCCCTAGGGGCTGAGACATAAGTTGTTATATATTCAAAACAACAGAGTTCTAGTAATCCCTCCTTCTTGAGCACTTGAAATCTTGTTAATTTGTGGTGCATGCCATTTACTAGAGTGTCTTAACCTGTTAATTATAGTATCTGATTCTGAAACATGCATTTTTTCCTTCAAGTCCAAATTAACAAGAGTTCTTTTTTTTTTCTAAACTTTAATCAGTGTTTACATTCCAGCTAATTGTATGTTTGAAACTTTATGTAGGAGAATGCTATCAAGACTCGAATTCAGAAAGGCCTGAATCTTGATGAAGCAGAAGCAGTGAAGGCAAGGATATCCAAAAATGCTGGCTAGCGGAGACAGTTAGCGTCAAGTAGAAAAAAATAAAAAAGTCCATTTATAAAAGTTTTTAGTGTGTTCAACTTCAAATACTTTTCTAAACTTGTGTTAATGGCATTCTGATTGAAGATACATTTATGAATGGATTAAATATTAGGAATCATGCATATGTTAAAAATGACCATCTTTATGATTTTCGTAAGTACTTTTATTGTTTGGTCTATATTTTATTACAAAAGACCATGTCTGTGGGTATACACTGCATTGTAACTGTTGTTACATTCAACTTGAAAACTTACATAATATATAAGCCTGAACATAGTTCTGAAGTATACCTAATTGAAGCTGTTATAATTTTTAATGTAGTCCATGTATATTTGTTTGCAAATTATGACGCGTCTTTTAGCTTGGATGACATTTTTATATAACCAAATTTCAAACCAGTAAGTGGTAAAATGCACCTATGCCTTAAGGGCTCATCAGTCATTATTATTTTTCTTTCTGATATCAGGCGCTTGGGATGTGATTTGATTTTTCTTTATAGGCCCAAAATGTACCTGCATCAACTGCGTATTTTTATTCAACTTTGTGCAACTTTTAGTTACCTTTTAGACCTTTTAACGGTTCCAATATTGGGCTTTTGCTGACTACGAGGTGCATTGTAATATTAAAGGGTCAATATTCTTCATCTGTAAGCAGGATTACAGTAAATTTCAATATGTAAAGGACCTGAAAAGTGAGCCACTACGCAATTTTGCAATCGATGTGGGAACATTACAGTTCTGTAGAATTATTATATAAATGAAGAATGTTAAGGGAATGACTGTTTTTTAATGTCAAATTTTAGTCTATTTAATGTCCCATTTTCAGTTTCCTCCATGGTACAGTGAAGATGGATTTCTAGGGTATGTGATGGTTAGGCCGCAGGAGTAGGATTACATCATAAGGGTCCCAGAGGGATTTTATGGGATCTGATGGCGTTCTTTTGGCATATTCCATCATCCGCAAAGCTTGCCTTTTGTTCCGTTGCATTCGGACAACTTCTGTAAAAAGGGGTTATTATTGACCCTAACTTGATTAATTACACTTGAGGTGAAAATCCAGGAGGAGATCTACAGGATGGAATGATAAGAAGAGACTTTCAATGACCACACAAAGTCCCAGATTAAAAGTGACTTTAATTAGTCACTTAATTGAATAAAATGAGGGGAAAATATTTAATTGGAGGAAAAAGGCCAAAAGTGACTTAAGTGAAATAAAATAAAATTAAAAGTCACTTAGATGGAATCAAATGGGAACTAGAATAATATTAAAATAATCAAAATAAGACACTTTTAGAAGCTTGGAAAAAATATTTATAAGGAGGAAGAGGAAATGATTTGAGGACATCTTGGATTTGAGCATTTTGTCTTTTGGTGTTGTTTGGAGAACCTAGTTCTCTACTTTAGTAGCCTTAGGACATAAACCTTTGAGTGATTTGGTGAGAGGAGGGGAATCCATCTCATCCCTTATTTTGATATTTACAATATTTACATGGATTTACTTAATCCCAAAGATTATTTGTGAACATTCCCCCCTTAATCTAAAGGGATATGGGTGAGTCCATGCATCATTATGAATCTTTAAAACTTTTCCCTTCCTAGCGCTTTGGTGAAGATGTCTGCAATTTGCTCATTTGTGGAACAATGTCGTCGGTGGATTGTTTTTGCCTCGGCATGATGTCGAACCAGAGGTTATTTTGAATTGATGTGCTTCATTCGATTGTGAAACTTTGGGTTCTCAGCCAACTTTATTGAAAAAGTGTTATCAATCAAACGAGGAAATGAATACACTTGTTTCTCTACAAACAAGTAATATACTAACATACATGTTTGGAAAAAAGAAACATACTTTTTTCTTCCTACAAACAATGTTGCAAGTTTCAGTGGGCATGTTTGTCAAGGTTCTTACTGTACACTCTTGCATATCCTTCTATTAGTTTTGATAATATTCCACTAGAAAGTTCTTGTATGTGTTGATTTTGACCACTAGTTCTCTCAAGGTAGGAGAGATTAATCTTTTCTCTACCACTTTTGTCAAGCTATGAGAGATTAATGTTTGCACAAATTTTGTTTTACTTTTCTCCCAACTTCTCTTTCCTTGAGTGTTCCCATAACTACCTTGTTGATTCCATATGAAACCAATTTTTCAAATGCCAGCCTAACTGTGACAAAGGAATTTCTTGCTTCTATAAATTTGCAGCCTCATTGGAAGGGGAAATTGTTGTATCCTCATTGGAAGGGGAAGTTGTTATATTTGCAGGGGAAATTTATAAACACTTTCATTCGCTCTCCGGCCGACCTTCGGGTAGTTCATCCTTCCATGTGATATTTGGTCATTACACTTTGTTCTTCAAGAAATATATATAGTTATGAAAGTTATTCTACCATGTCATGAGGTGTTGAATTAAGGGAATCCCATACCCATGAACCTTACTTGTGGTCTTACGATGCAATCTTTTGTTTTGAGTCATTGTGTTAAAGTCCCCTCCCCTTCAAGCAGTTTTTATGCAAGTAGGAAAATGAAATAGGCCCCCTTTACTTACTGACCTTCCTTTCTCTTACCTAAATAGTCGTATCTTACCCAACCAACAAATGGTTCCTACCTTGAATGATGGAGTTTAATAGACCAACAATAAAAGATTTATGTAACTCTGGTCCCCACCACCTAAACACCTTATGGCCCAACAAGAATAAAGGCATGTTAAGGATTTCTTCATTAGTCTTGGTTAAGATCATTCCAATTCATATTCATCATGGCTTCAGCTAACCACTCATGTAGGGTCACTTGGCTTGGTAATGCAAATTGCTCATTAATGCTTCCCATCACTCGACCACCTTCAATCATATTCATTTCAACATTTTCATTTTGATTATCATTTGTAAAATTTGTATGTGGTTTTTGTGATCAACAACTACTATTTTTCTTGAATTGCTCCATCATATTCTTAAGTAGCATTGCCATGTTCATCATCATCACCTAATAGATGATACCATCTTTGATGTAGACTCAACACGCTTATAACAACTTTTGCATCTTTATCTCTAGATATTTCAAAAACTTGGCTACAAGCCTCATCATTGGTAAGAGCATCATAATTGACTAGCCAAATTCCATTGCACTTACATTCCACATTAATATTAGAGGGTGTCAAGGTCCTTTCAATAGATATGTTAGCAGTTTCAACTGTTTCAAACCTTTTTACGTCTCTCCATGGGTTCTTTGCCATCCAATTTATTCTCTCAAACCTTAAATAATTCTTAAAAGGCCCAAACACACTTCTAGGGGTTGCAACTTATGAGTAATGTCTAAGCAATGCCAACACTATGTATGCCTATCGTGTTTACTTCTGTGGTTTGTAAAACTATGTTGTTGTGATGGCCATAAAAAATTAACAAGTATATGTTTGTACGATAGATGCCTCCACGTAAAAAGTGATAAAATGGTATAATCAAATCATAAACAATTATTTAGTCATCCATGTATTAGGATGTGCAGCCACGAATATTCCTTACTCACAGTCCTTAACATAGTTCTTCATATTTTTATTTCCCTAAAACAAATATAGCCTAGACATTGATAAACCAATTGTACTTGCACAACAAAATATAGTTATCCACGCTATTGTTAGGAAACACTATGGCACATTTTCACTCATTCTCTTGGCATTTATCCACATGCGACAATTCCTTCCAACTTGGAAAGGAAACTCGTCACAATTGCATATATATTTTGTAAACTGTATGAATGATCTTTGTATCCTTGGATAGAGCGTAATAGAACTTGGTCATAATTGTAGGATGTAAATCCATAGCTTTGTCTCTATTTAGACTTTCAATTGTTCATAATGCCAACTCTTGATATATTTTCTTAACTCCTACACACCCTGGTTTCCCCAAAATCCATCTTTGAATGGACTCAAAGTGGAGCAATGTTAGCCTTAAGTTGTATCAACTCTACGTCATGGCCAATTTCAAGTATCTCCTTACACCAACCAACTATTTCCTCCTTTTGTTCAAATAACACTGTAACAACCCCTTTCTTCTTCTTTCTTGCATGAGGTATTTAGCCAATAATGTATTGATGCTGGTGAGTTCCATATTTTTTCACTACAACTCTTATTAAGCATCCATTGAAGTCAACATCATCAATATCCTTCAACATATCCTCTTTAGTTCGGCCTCTGTTAACACTAATCTTCTTTGTTAAACTTGCACCTTGCACTATAATTCATGCAGAAGCACCACCTTCAACATCTACATCATATGCTCTTCAACTTTTTTATCATTATGCTCTTCAAAACCTACCTGATTTAACTCCTCCTTTGAGGTAGAGTGTTGTAGATGATCAACCCTTGTCACTTGCATTCTTACCCTCACAAGAGCAACACTATTTCCTCGTGCATGACAGAAAAACATGAAAAAAACAAATATTGTAGAATAATAGAGCTTGATGCAGTGCATGGCAACAACGAAACAAAAAACTTTAAGGTAAAAATAGGTGATAAGAAACAAAACTTTAAAAGGAGAGTTATGAAATAGTGTTGATCCCTAACTAAAGATTCGTGGTGAGAGAAATGTTTGCAGTGACCTATAGAGCAGTATTGTAAACTGAGTTGAAGAAATGGTGCTTCCATTAATGATGGTTTAGATTTATAATGCTCCATTGGAAATCTTGATTGAAGAGTCCCAAGAATAAAGATACATTGTATGAAATTTTGACAGTGATCTAGAGAGAAGTGTTGTAAACTGAGTTGCTGCAATGGTGCTAACATGAATTATAGATTAAATGTATAACATTCCATTGGAAATTTGAGTGGTGAATGGTCATCGACATGGATTGCATATGCAGAATGATTATATATGTGTCTAGGATTGATTTGATTACGATCTAGGGGCTCTTAGTTGCTCCTACCCAATTTTGGTGCTTCTAAAATGTTTAATGGCCCTGGTAGATTGATTTGATTAATGGTCATTTTGAACATAGTTGAATAAGTTACTCCTTTGCATTATAGATTGCAAACTTAGTGGTGGGTCATAGAAAGCATTGAAAGATAAGCATTACCTATTCATGTCTGATCAAATGCACAAGGGGAAGAAGCATTGGGCTCTATATGGACTTGAGGTTATGCATATTGGAACATCATTTACTGCAGACATTCTCCAACAATCAACCTCTGTTAGATGTGATAGGTAATCTGCACATCAAAACTAAACCTTGTTGGACTAAACATTTGATGGTTCTTAATGTCTAAGGATTTGAAGTGTCTTTACGTTAGAGCATTTAAAGATGTGTTTGGACATGATGTTTTTATGGTAGTGAACTAAGAGTCACTTTCTAGACAATTATATGCCTAGTGAGTTTATGGAATATTTTTAAACTTGTGAGCATTCTTCGTTATTTTAATGCCGCTTTTATAATGTGTTATCAGTGTGCTGTATTTTGATGTGTTAGAGCTTCAAAGGTCAGGTTCTATCTCCACTATTGGTCCCCATTCCACCACTGGCTTCCCTCCCCTAGTTTATCACCTGCTCCAGAATCACAAACTCATGAGGCATTGATTACAATTGAATAGAACCAATGAGAACTTGACAATAATATCAATGGAGTTGCAAGAATAAAAAAACATAATTAGGTCACTGTATTAGGACAATACATTAAACATGCAATAATGCTTGCGAGAACAATCTCCATTATAGCAGGAATGCCTAGGGATCATGAAGTCAAATACAAAAAGATTCAAAGCATTGATCAAGAAGAGGTGCTACTTAAGAATAATATATTACCCCACAAACAACACCTCATGTGTAATTTCAAATGTATTATTACCCCACAAGCAACACCTCATGTTTAATTCCAAATGTATTACAACGAACAACAGAGGAACTGACAACATAAAATCCTAAGAATCAAATGCATGCATAACCCAGTAGGGACTTCTATGTTTTGGTAGCTGAGTAATGAAAAATAATCTAGACTGAAAAAAAGGTTATCTTTTGATGAATGACATATCACAACAACTATGTAGGAATTAAAACAAAGCATGCACAATCACCACATTATTAGACATAAATTCCCATTGAAAAATCAGGGTTGCTGATCAAAAGCAAAAAATTCTCAATTTTGCAGTTTGCACCAAAAAAACAAGCACAAGAATTTGAGATGATGACTAGACACAGGAAAGTCATGGCTGATATGCAATAACTGAGCTACCTAAATAATGATACCTTATTCGATCAATAATACTCAAAAAACAAAGTACATTCTACCATTTCTGAAAGAACAAAGTTGGAATGTACATGCAAATAAAGGTTTCTCATCAAAACACCATTACTATTTGATAAACCACCACGGTTGTAGACGACTTTCAATCCTGATCTTCGACACCTGACCTAATGAAAAACTAGGCTAATTAAATCATATTACTTTATGCCATCCATCACACAACAACAAACATTTTATATTTTGCCATTTTTGAGAGAGCCCAGCTAGGATGTATATGTAGATGAAAATTTTGTATTGAGAAAGAAATTATTACTAATTCAAAACATGCCAAGTTTTTACCTGACACTCAATCATGATATTCAAAACCCGAGTTAATGAAAACTTCCCAATTCATCATGCCCACCATTCACAAAAGCTTCTACATCCTGCTAATTCAAGGAGAGATTAGTTGGAATATAGGTATATGCAAATGAAAGTTCACCAAGGTATATAAGCAGTTACTCATATGTTTCACAATCCCAGTTTGGCAAACTCCCATTATTCTTTTCAACAATTCCAACTGAAAACAATCTCTAGCAATGTGAGACTGCACTCACTATAATTTGCGCTACTTTGAACATCCAGTTGGTTGAAAGGCCTTGCATTTGGTGGTCACACAAAAATTTGAGCATTCAAGAGTCAAATATTTTAAAACATCACTTAACCCATGTTCATCATTTAGATACTATGATTCCATTGAATAATACCCTCCCTTGTTAAGACAATTAAGACCAGAGGACTATTAAATCAAAAGCTAAACAATGTTGTCAACAGGGTCTTACCAAGTTTGTGAAAGAGGGGTGTTGTTATCACGCCCACTGGGGTTCAACTCCCCCAAGTGACATGTTCACCTCTCGTGGACTGGCATGCCTCCACAAGGAGCTGCTTATTGTGTATGGGCCCAGTTACAAGTCCTATGCAATTTTGGAAAAATAGATACCACCCAGTCATGGTATAATTTACAACCCTCAGGCACATCACATCATGTCTCACATCCTTAATCCAACAATCCTTGTACTTGTTTCTTCACCCCATAAAACTCCATAACAAATTATCTATACACTTGTTTGGAATAAGTGAATCCAATAGTAATTGGATCAAATACTCCACTTATTTTTTGTGTTTTTGGCTCTCAAATTTGTCTCTATATACTTTGCATTCCTATGTCCTATAGACTAAATGAGAGCTTGATTCTATAGAATTAATAAACTCAGGATGTAGCTTCCTAATAGTGTAAGTCCCAATCAATCTAATATACTGGTTAATACTAGTATAATTCAAAACAGTAAGAGTAGTCAACCAGTCAAATAAAACATAGAAAGGGTGTGTAAAGTGGTAAATTCAATAATCAAACCCTGTGTAAATACTTACTCAAGCTACTCCAATTCTATCTATTAACCTTGGATAGGGTGGTAAATTCATTGTATAAAGGGTGTGTGCAATAAATGTAACAATAACACTTTCTTTCTATTTATTCCTACCTAAGTCTTTATGCCTACTGTTCCTATTACTTAGTCCTAACCAATAGAAGAGAGTCTAAATAACTACTCAAGAAAATGAAGGATTGAAAGGGTGTACCATACAAATTATGTAGACTTTTTTTACCAATAAATAAAATAGAAAACTGAACATCCATCACACCAAAACAAAATCTATATGCTTATACTCGGAAAGCACATAAATTCAAGCAAATTATAGATCTTATCATGGTTCATTGCTATAATCTATAAATGTGACCAATTCTTGCTAGCCTATGTGAGATGACGAATGTAACAATAAAATCTTAGAAGCTCAATTGATTACAAATGTGTCATTTATACATGGAATCTGTGCATGTGTAGAAGTATCTTAGTGAACACACTTTATGAAACTGTGTAATTGGCCCAATACCTAGGCCCTTGAGAAGTATGGAATATTGCTTTCCAGGGTATATAAAATATCCATAGTCACACCACATCAATAAGTGCTATAATAGCTTGCATACAAGTTATCAATATTTTTCAACCCAAAATTCTTGTGATGAACAAAAATAGAGTCATACATAATCGCCAATAAATAAAATGGAAAACTCAACATCCAACTCATCGGAATAGTATTTGTTAATGCCAATGCTAGGAAAGCACATAAATTTAAACAAAATTCAGCTTAAAACATTATTCATCACTATAATATACACATGGAACCAAATCTCACCAACCTAGTTATCGTCACTAAAGCCCAACCTAAAAGTTAATAAAGGACACTTCTGATCTTGTGAGCACGTCATATCTCTAACTAAGATTTTCAGTGCCAACACCAGCTAATGAAAATGGGCTAGCAAATGATTCAACCTGCTTTTTGAGATCAACAATGCTATTTCATAGCTGGAAATTGTCTGACTTAATAAATTCTATAAAATCTTTTAATTTTGTACTTTTCACAGAGCCCTTAGCCTTAATAGCTATCTGCACCCCCTTGTGGATAAAATCTACGACCTTAATAAAGTCATCCTCAAGAAGCCCATGGGTCGTTAATGTAGGAGTCCCTATGCGTATACCACCAAGAAACATAACACTTTTATCACCTGGAAATGTAAGGTATGAAAGTAAGCTATATCATCACATGGAGTAAGGAAAATCAATGAATCCCTTACATCTAAATACACAAAGAAAAAAATCATGTAACCTGGTACAAATTCTTATTCAGTGTGATAGAAGCAACATCCAAATCGTCCTCTACTCTTGCACCATCAATGCCCTGTCCAAGCCCATTAATATATACCATGTTTCATTCAACCAGCTAAATCCAATAGAAATCAATATACAAGTAGGTTGTGTACTCTAGCATATGAATAGAGGACCCTTACCAAGGGCATCAAATCAATTAGAACTAGGTGATTTTCACTACCACCAGACACCAAATTGTAACCCAAATCCATTAGGTTCTTTGCAAGGGCTCGACAATTTGCTACAACTTACTAAAACTATTTTACCTTTGATAAGAAACAAAATCCATTCAAAAAATAATTCACATGCATGAATTTTACAAAAGCTTAGACATGTGAGAGTGCTACACCTGTACTTGATAAGCCTCGAACTCTGTAGTTACAACCCGTTTTAAAAAAAAAACCAACCCTCCTATGGTATGTTTATGTGGTCCTCCCTAGAAAGACACAAATGATTTCATATATCTTTTAGAAACGAAATGGTACAAAAAATTGATATATCCAATATTATGATAGTAGTGAGCAAGAGAACAATATGGATGATGGAGGAAAGGAAGGAGAACTTAGATTGACGTGTAACCCTGGAAAAACTACATTGTTGATGGTTGTCTCTAGGTCGACCCCTAATACTGGTTCCTTCCTGAAGAATACCATGCCTCCCTGAGGACCTCGTAAAGACTAAAAATCACAACCCTCCAATCCAAAAATATTTCAGAATGAAAAATATCAAAGAGATAAAAATGAAAGGAAAAAAGTGAAACAATTGACAAATAATTCAAGGAACATAACGAGTTTCATCGAAGCTTTGATCTAGTAGTGATAAGAAACATAAAGAACATAAAAAAATGAAAACAGGAAACTGAATCAAAGAATATGTAAGAGAATCAAAAGGAAATCTACACCTCTAACTCTATAATCAATCCTCCTATGATGGGAATGACATGTTTGTTTTAGTTCTTCTTCGTTTCTTGAACATTAATGGGATTCTTTTTCTTCTACAAGGATGGCACAGATAGATAGCATTAAGATAGATCCAAAAAAAGATCCATCTAATATAGTCATATTTTTAATTGAAAGGGTGAAGTGCAGAGAAAATTAATAGCATCAACTCACCTTTGTGTATTGTAGTTGTTACTACATCACAAAAATCAAATGGATTGGCCATTATAGAAGCAATGATGAGACCACTTATGTGTGCCATGTCCATCATTAAGTATGCCCCCACTGTATTGGCAATCTTCCCGAACCATAAAATTTTTAGTACTAAAAATCATAAAAAATCCAACATTACATACTATGAGAACATATAATAAAATCTGATAGAATAAACATTGCTGGAAAGAGAAATTTTTGAAAGCACTGCCATTATAAATCTGTAGAAATACCCAACTTCAATACCTGCCTCATGCAAGGGTAATCAGTATCTCGGGGATATGCACTAGCACCAACAATGATAAACTTGGTCCTAAAAAGGGTGACATTCTTCTCAAGCATCTCATAGTCAATGAATCCTATAACCCAAGAAAACAAACCCAACCATAAACACTTTGAACACTTCCCCAAAAGATTGGTTCAATATTTGTTAATCATGGAACTGTTTCCCTCCTAATTATTATTATACTGGAAATGCAAGCTCACCTGTGGACTCATCTAGACGATATGGCATTGATTCAAAGTAAATTGATATAGCAAATAATCACTCTTCTGCTGTCATGAATCCATGAGATAGATGCCCCTCCATGTGGTAAGTCCAAACCCTAAATGTTGCAAAGAAAATTTTCACATGTTACATGCCCAAATAGGAATGATAATCTTATCAAAGGAGGCTCATAGTTCATAACAATACATACCATAATGTGATGATGTGGTTGGAGGAGAGTTATATAAACAACAAAATTAGTTGGGGAACGAGATAATGGTTGAAAATTAACACTGCATGTACTGTTGTCAAGATGGAATGCTTCTAGGGCCCTCTGCTAGCAAAGCTTCTCACTTTGGTCAATGAATTCATTGCCATCATAAACAATGTAAACTTTGAAACAGGAACTATAAACTCAAAACAAGAACTCTAGCAAAAAAATCTTGAAAAAACATCAAAAGCAATGTTAAAAACAAAAAATGTTGATACTGGAATAACACCCTCTGGGAAAACACCTTTGGGGAAAACACCATTTTTTTGTTTTGTTTTTCAAAATTTTTAAATCCGAAAGTAAAATTTCAACATTTTGAAATAATGACATAAAATATTTTATCATGACCCTGAAAAACATTAAAATTAAAAAAAAAATATAAAAACATAAAATAAAAAAAAACACAAAAAAATAGTTAAAAAAAAATAACATAACATAAATTAAAATATATACTAAAAACAAAACAT
>APFE031522253.1:99813-109992 GCA_000404065.3 Pinus taeda | reverse complement strand
ACGAGGATCGTGGGGATTGTGACCAGCCAGAGCAAAGGAACGGGAGCGACGATTCTTCTACAAGTACTAGCGTTGGAATCCAGGTAGGCCATCATCATCGATCTTTGATTTGCAATTAGGAACCTGCGTGTTAGCGTTGTGTGATTATTGCTAGACCCGTGTTGGGCTAGTGGGATTGCCTCTATCTGCAGAGGGGATTTACCTGTTCAACAGGGATGATATGAAGGCTAGAATCGTTGGTCGCAGAAAAGTAAAGTTGAAGTTGCAAGGTGGAAGGGTTAGAATAGTTCCAGGTGTTCTACATATTCTTGCATTGGCAAGAAATATGAATTCTGTAAGCAAGCTAGATGATGTAGGTGTAAAACAGTGTTCGAGAAGGATACCCGCAAGATGGTTTAGGGGGCACTAGTATTGATGCAGGGAGTTCGGATTGGAAATCTGTACAAGCTACAAGGTAGAACTATTCTTGATGGGTGTAATAGTTTTGTGGTTCCTGTAAGTGGGGCGGAAAATCTAGTGGTATCTGGAGAGAAGACCATGCTGTGGCATCAAAGGCTTGGACATATTGGGGAGAAGGGCCTTAGAATACTTCATAGTAAAGTTATGGTAGAAGGTATGAGTAATAGCTCTCTGGGTTTTGATTTCTGTGAAAATTGTGTATATGGGAAGCAGAATTAGGTGAGTTTCCTCTCTGGTGGTAAGAGGGAAAAACAGATATTAGAGATTGTGCATAGTGATGTGTTTGGACGTGTGAAGGTTCTATCACTGGGTAAGTCTGTGTACTATATATCATTTATAGATGACTTCTCAAGGAATACATGGATATATTTCCTTAAGAAGAAATCTAAAGTCTTTGAAAGTTTTAAAGAATTTAAGGCTCTAGCGGAAAACCATACAGAGAAGAAGATAAAGGTGCCAAGGATAGATAACGATGGAGAGTTTTGTAGTAAGGAATTTGAAGAATTCTGTAATAAGTGTGGTATAGCACGACAGAAGACTACTCCATATACACCTCAGCAAAATGGATTTGTATAAATAATGAACAAGACATTGATGGAAAGAGCAAGAAGCATGCTCAGTGGTGCCAGGTTAGGACAAGAATTCTGGGCAGAGGCGGTGGAGACAACATGTTACCTGGTCAATAGATCACCTTCATCAGTGTTGGAGGATAAGAATCCACAAGAGGTATGGACTGGGTAAGAAACTCCTCTCTTTCACATGTGAGGGTATTTGGATGTGATGCATATGTACATGTTCAAGGGAGAAACGAACAAGTTGGATAGTAAATCTGAAAAGTGCATCTTTATTGGGTATAAGGATGGTTTAAAGGGTTATAAGATTTAGAACCCAGTAAGAAGGAAGGTTGTGTACAATTGAGATGTGGTGTTCAGAGAGGTGAAATATGTTATTAAACATGAAGTCCAACCAAAGGAACCTGAGAAGATAGAGTTTGAGCTTAAGGAGGAAGAATAAGACTCTATAACAGAGGAGGAATCAGAAGATGAAGAGCCACAAGCTCTAGGTGTGAGAAGATTAGTTCGAGAAAGAAGGCAGTTAGAAAGGTATAGTCCATTTGCTTTCTGTTCAAATTTTTCTTTATCTGTTACTGATGATGATCCCAGAACTATGAAGGAAGCAGTAGATTCACAGGATGACAAACTCTGGAAAGAGGCCATGGTTGATGAAATGGCATCTACGCACAAAAATGAGGCTTGGGATCTAGTGGAGTTGCCGGCTGGAAGGAAACCCATTAGCAGAAAATGGGTGTTCAAAAAGAAGACAAATGTAGAAGGAAAGGTGGAGAAATACAAAGCTCTATTGGCAGCAAAAGGTTATTCCCAGATGCCAGGAATTAATTTTGGTGATATTTTTTCTCCTGTTGCCAAGGTAGCTTCTATTAGATTACTTTTATCTGTTGCTGCTGCTTTTGATTTTGAGGTAGAACAGATGGATGTAAAGACAACATTTCTTCATGGGGATCTGGAAGAGGAGATCTAGATGAAGCAACCTGAAGGCTTTGCAGTGAAGGGTAAGAAAGAACTAGTATGCAAGTTAAAGAAGTCTCTGTTCGGGTTAAAACTGTCACCAAGGATGTGGTATCAGAAATTTGATACATTTATACGAGGACTTGGCTTCACCAGAAGCAAAGCAGATCACTGTGTGTATTTTAAATTGATTGGTGACCATGTTATTTATCTGGTCTTGTATGTGGATGATATGTTGCTAGTTGGAAATGACAAAGAAATTATCTAGGATTTGAAGACCCATTTGTCCTCCAAATTCGACTTGAAAAATCTTGGTGCTGCAAACTATATTTTGGGCATGGAAATTAAAAGAGATCAAAGAAAGAGGAAGCTCTGGTTAAACTAGAGGAAATATGTTGAGACAATATTATAGAGGTTTAATATGCAGGATAGTAAGCCGGTGAAGGTTCCTATTCCTATAGGTGTAAAGTTATTTGCTAAACAGTGTCCCAAGACACAAGAAGAGGAAGAGGACATGTCTCATGTTCCATATGCAAGTGCAGTTGGTAGCTTGATGTATTTTATGGTCTATACTAGACCAGACATTGCACATGCAGTGGGAGTATTGAGCAGGTTTATGTCAAAGCAAGAGAAGGAGCACTAGACAACAGTGAAGCGGGTTTTCAGGTATTTGCGTGGCACTAGTGATTATGGTTTGTGCTACCAAGGAAGACCAGGATTCGACAGAGTGTTGGATATTCGTGGCTTTGCTGATGCAGACTGGGTTGGAGATCTGGATCAGAGAAGATCTACAAGTGGGTATGTGTTTAAGCCATTTGGAGGTGCAGTCAGTTGGATGAGTAAGAAATAATCTGTAGTGGCACTATTGACTACAGACGTAGAATACATGACAGCCACTCATGCAAGCAAGGAAGCAGTTTAGTTGCAGAGATTGTGTTCAAGTATGGGGTTAGTATAGGGAGCTATAAGGATAGAATTTGATAGCCAAAGTGCAATTTTCTTGGCAAATAACCCTGCATATAATTCAAAGACAAAGCACATTGATGTTAAGTATCACTTTGTGAGGGATATGATAGAAGACAAAAAGGTGTTGCTAGTAAAGGTGGACACTTTGAAGAATACTATAGATGCATTGACAAAATATGCGAGCTCTGAGAAGTTCTCCTGGTGTAGAGAAACAATGGGCATTGCAGGGTTGAATAAATGACTAAGCTCTCTTGTGGCCCTTTGTGGAAAGAAAAGAACAAGTGGGAGAATGTTGGGTTGTGTTATATTCTTTCCATGACTAGCCGACGTAGTTAACCAGGGGGTTATAAGGCGGGCAGAGCCCCCCCTTCGTTGTGCTGATTGCATAGCGGGGGGAGTCATAGGGGGTTTGAGGCATACAAGTAACCCCACTCTATGGGGTCCGGGGCAGCGCCCCAAAAAATTTTGGTTTTTGACCCTATGTTAGGTTGGGCGGACCTACCTATGGTTTTGTGCATGATTTTTCGCACATGATTTTGGATGCGATGGTTTTTTGGTCCATGGTATTGGATGCTTCGACATGTATAAATATGTATTGTAACATTGAAAGGAACATAATGAAAAATCAAGCCGGTAGTCCTGATTGTGGGATTAAGGGGAAAATATCTGTGTATATGTGTTTTATGTGTTATGCTCTCGCAGTGTTTATTTTCTGTGTTTTAGAATTCGTATGCAGGTAATTTCTGTACAAGGTTAAAACCTACATGCTACCTGTGCATGGTCAACAAATCATTTATTAAGGCATCTTCATCAATCAAATAAACAACAATGAACAAGGCATATCAGCAGACTGTAACCATCAATATCAGATTGAACACCCATGTTAGAAATTTATTTTGAATATGACCCACTATTTTTCTATAAGAAAAAAACATACGCTCTTGCAGCCATAGAAACTCATGTATATACATGACTCTACTTCATGAAACCCACTTATAAGAAACATTCCTATGAAAACTGGATTTAATAGCAAGATGATGTAGAAACTACTCGAAGCTTTTGTCTGAGATATTCAAATATTTCTCTGGGAAGGGGTTTGGTAAATATATCAACAACCTATTCTTTGGAGGGAACATACTCCAATTTAACCTTCTTTTCAAGCACTTGTTCTCATAGAAAGTGGTACTTAATGGGTATGTGCTTGGTCTTGGAGTGCATGATTGGATTTTTGACATACTAATGGCACTTGTATTATCACATGGAATGGAGATGGGTGGATAACATGTGATTTGAATATCTTGCAATATTTTCATCCAAAGTAGTTGTGTGAAACAAAATGCAACAACCACATATTCTGATTCAACTGTAGATAGTGCAATCGAACTTTGTTTCTTGCTGAACCAAGACACTAATCATGATCCCATATAGAATTCTCCTCCACTAGTGATTTTTCGATCATCAATATTTCCTGCCCAATCCGCATCTGTATATGCATGAAGAGTGAGATATGTATCTTTAGGATACCATAGACCAAAGTCTTGAGTTCCTTGGAGATATTTGAATATTATTTTTACAACCTGAAGATGTGATTCCTTTAGATTGGCTTGGAACCTTCCAACAATTCCTACTGCATGCATGATATCTGGTTTGGTACCTGCTAGATAAAGTAGACTTCCAATCATAGATCTGTATGCTGGTTGATTCACTGTAGGTGATTCATCGTTAGAATTGAGACTACATCCTGTTACCATCGAAGTACATACTGGTTTAGAATATTCCATTTCGTACTTCTTTAGAATCTACTTGAGATATTTAGTTTGGGAAAGAAAAATTCCATCTTTTGTTTGCTGTACTTGTAGACCAAGAAAATAAGTTAGTTCACCAAGTAAAGACATTTCAAATTCTTGCTGCATAACAAAAGAAAAGTTTTGACTCATAGATTCTTCATTGCTGCCAAAGATGATATCATCAACATAAACAACAATAATTAGTAGTTTATCATTCTCAATCTTTGTGTATAAGTTGTTGTCTATAGATCCTTTTGTGAAACCTTGTTGTTGTAGATATTTGTCAAGACGATAATACCAAGCCCTTGGAGCTTGTTTCAGTCCATATAGAGCCTTTTTGAGCTTGCATACAAGATTTGCATCATTCCTAGAATGAATCCTCCTGGTTGTTCAATATAAACTTCTTCTTCTAAATATCCATTAAGAAATGCATATTTTACATCCATTTGTTACACTTTGAATTTCTGAAAACTTGAAAGAGCAAGAAACATTGTTATGGCTTCAAGTCTAGAAACAGGTGCAAATGTTTCTTCAAAGTCTATACCTTCTTATTGAGCATACCCTTTACAAACAAGTCTTTCTTTGTTTCTAATAGCCTCTCCATTTTCATTCAACTTATTCTTGAATATCCATTTTGTTCCTATAACATTTTTATCATGAGGTCTAGGAACTAATTCCCAAGTATCATTCTTTTCAATTTGGTCAAGTTCTTCATCCATGGCCTTAACCCAACATTCATATTTACTAGCTTCATTAACATTCTGTGGTTTTATGGAGGATAATAATGCTAGATAACTAGAAGTTCCTGCAAGAGTTCTTCTTGTCTTTACTATAGAGCCTTTTTCTCCTAGAATTTGAGATTCTTGATGATTCTTTTGAACATACCTGGATGGAGCCTTTTCCATGTCAGTTGTATCTTCTTCTGATGCTTCATTGGTTTCTTCATCTATGTCATTTCAATTTGATATGAGAAAGCATTCGCCGTATTCATCATTGTCATCTTCCTTTGTTGATTTCACTTGTTCCATATTTCTGTGTGCTTCATCGATTACAACATCACTGCATTCAACAATTTTTCGAAGTCTCTTATTATAAAATGTGTATCCTTTAATTCTAGATGAATAAACAAGAAGTATTCCTTCGTCTGCTCTGGGTTCAAATTACCAAGTTTTTTATCAGTCTTTTTGATGAAACATTTGCTTCCAAAAACTTTGAAGTGTTTTACAGTAGGAGGCTTACCATACCAAAGTTCATATGGAGTTTGATCACTATTTACATGAACATGAGCTTTGTTGAGAATATTTACTGCAATATGTGCAACTTCACCCCAAAAGGTGTCAGGAGTTCCAGACTCATCAAGCATAGCTTGAGCCATTTGTTGAACTATTCCATTAATTCTTTCCACCATGCCATTTTATTGAGGAGTTCTGGCAACAAAGAACTGTCTTTTTATTCCATGTTGTTCAAAAAATTCAAAAATTCATCTGATATGAATTCTCCTCCCCGATCAGATCTGAGACATTTGATTTTTAGATCTAATTCTTTTTTAGCTAGAGCTTTGAAGACTTTAAAAGTTTCAAATGCTTCCTCTTTATGCTTTAGTAAACCAATCCAACACATTCTAGAAAAATCATCAATGAATAAAATGTAGTATTCTTCTCCACGAGGTGACTTTTTCCTTGTTGGCCCACACAAATAAGTATGAATGAGTTCAAGAGGCTTACTTGTTGATCCTTCTTTGGCATTGAATTGAAATCTAGTTTTCTTACCAAATTGACATGGTTTGCAGATGGTATTTTTCTGGGATGCTAATATCTGGAAGATCACGAACAAACTTGAGCCTGCATGATTTTCTTATTTTAGAAAAGCTTAGATGCCCCAATCTTTTGTGCCATAGCCAATTTTCTTCTGTTTTTCTTATATAACATTGTTCTTGACCTCCTTTTAGTATATATAGATTGCTTGGAGTTCTTGTAATTTTGATTATGGTCTTTCCTGTGTCAAGCTCATGAACCATACATCCTTTTGATCGAAACACAACTTCATTTCCTTGATCACACATTTGAATGACACTCAACAAGTTATGCTTTAAACCATCAACATACATAACATTTCTAGATTTAACCTTTTCTTTCAAATAAACATAACCTTTTCCCTTGATGACAGCTGATGTGTCATTTCCAAAAGAGACATTCTTTTCCTTTTCTAAAGCACTATATGAAAGGAGTTTATCTTTGTCACCTGTCATGTGTTTAGAGCATCTGCTATCAATGTACCACTGGTTTTCTTGTCCTTCTGCAAACAGAGCTATGCCACATATTTTTGACTTAAATTCCTTCTTTTTACATACCTTGGAATTTGATGATGTTTGCTCCTTTTGAATTGTTGGCCGAAATTTTCTCTTGCATTCAAATTCTCCATGACCAAAGTTATTGCAAAATGAACATTCAGTTTCATCTTCAAGAGGAGAAAATTTATTATAAGAACTTTTATTGATTCATGTCATGCTCCTTTGCTTTCTTGCCTCTCTAGTCATGATAGTCTTGTCAGAAACACATTGAGCAACTTTATGACCAAAGTTATGGCATGAAAAACATTGTCCATTAAAGAAAAAGTTTTTGTGATCATAAAATGTTTTGGTGTTGTTCACCTTTTGATTGGTGCTTCTATTTATGTTCACCCTTGGAGTAAAATGAGTATGATTGACCTGGGGAGTACCTTTAGGCTTTTGCTGAGGATTGACACATTGTTCACTAGTTTTTGCTACATGATGATAGCTTCTAGTGCTGACTGAAGGCTTTTCTAGTTGGGATGTTTTTCCAGTGTATCCAAGGCCAATCTTCATAAATAGAGAATGCTGAACCTTGATGATTTCATCTAAGGTTTCTGATCCTTTAACAAATCTAAGATTAAGATAATTTGTCTTCTCAAGTTCTTTTCCTAGACCCACTACTTCACATTCTAATTTTTCATTGTGATTTTCTCTTTTAGTGAGTTGATATGTCAAAGTGTTTATGACCATATTCTTTTCTTCCAAACAGATTTTAAGTGTAGTGATTTCTTCAAGAAAATGTTCCTCTTCTAAGGCATCCATAAAATCATCATTGTCATAAGCCATGAGTAGTTTAAAATCTTGTTCAGATTCATCCGCATCAGTATTAAACAAGCCATCACTATCTTCATGAGTATAATAACTTCTTCTATTAACAAACTGTTTTCTTGTGTGGTAATATCTTCCGGATTCATCGCATCTATGTTTTTGTAATTGATGTTTAGAACCAACCTCCATGGTTCATCATCAGGATCAGATGAACCACAAAGGTTGGTTCGAAACGTTGATTACCAAAAACATAGATGCGATGAATCTGGAAGGTATTACCACACAAAATACATATCGCAAAAGCCTCAAATCTACAAACTGTTTTCTATTACCTTTTGTAGTCTCCTTTCCTTTTTCATGATTATATTTATGAGGAAATTTAACATCATAATAACCAACTCTACCACAAGCAAAACATTTGAATGGAATCTTACCTATGAATATTTTGGAACCCTGTTGAAGCTTCTTTACAAAGTTTACCTTATCTTCTTCTGAAATATATCCTGATTCCTTGAGATCTTCCTTTTCTTTTCCCTTTGCTAAAGCTTTGAAAGTGACTTCTCTAATATCTGATGGACCTCCTTTCCTCATTTCAAAGGTAGTTAAAATTCCATGAAGTTGAAAAACAATAACAGATTGAATATCCCGCCTCTCTTCTATGGAAAATACTTTTGACTCAAATTTTGAAGACAGATATCTCAAAATTTTCTCTACTAAAGTAGCCTCCTTTATTTCTTCACCCAGATTTTTCATACAGTTTACAATCTCATCTACTCATAAAAAGTAACTAGAAATACTTCATCACTATGCATCTTGAGAGTTTCATATTGAATTTTGAGAGTTTGGAGCTTAGCGCATTTTACTTGGGAGTCTCCTTCATACCTGTGAATGATTTTGTCCCATATTTCTTTGGCTCTGTTGAGCTGCATGGCTTTGACGAATTATGATTTTGATAGACTTCACAATAACGCATTGACGACTTTGGAATTGTTTTCATATGCTTTCTTTCTGTTGGATCTATGGGGACTGCCGCTGGATATTAGTATCCTCCTTTCACAATTGCCCAAACATCAGCTCCAAGTGACTGAATATAGGCTCTGGTTCTAATCTTCCAATATGCTAAGTTATTTCCATTGAAGGTTGGTGGTCTAATAGATCCCATGCCTTCGTGATTGTTCATCTTGAGAGATCTCCCTTCAAGCGATCAATCTTCTTCTGAAGGACCTGCTCTGATACCAATTGTTGGGAAAAATGTTGAGGGGGGGGGGGGGGGGTGAATCGGATATTTTAACTTTCACTATTATGATTTTCCTTTTCAAACAGTATATGCTACTTCACTGAAACCAACCAGAATATAGATCTGAAAATAATAACTTATAAATTCACAACTATTCCAGACTTCAATCATACCCAAACCATAACATTTATAGGATAAAACATGTGTTAGCATTTAGATCTAGCCCTAACAATTATCAGATCATATAATGATAAGTCATTTCAGGTCTCATTATCCTGATCCAACGTTGTATCCAAAGGTGCACAAGATATTTAAGATCATATCATAACCATAGCCCTTACAACATAAAATATACTTTAGATAGAAGTATTCATGAAAATCCTTTCGCTTGCACACATAGCCCTTTGATCTTCTCCTCTTTATACAGTTTTAGCCTCTCTCAATATCTCGGACCAAAACAACACTTAGAGCCTATGGTATTCTTGGACAGGGTCAAGTAACCATTATTCCACTCAATATTGTGGGCTAATACCATGGTATGGACCCTTGGTATTCATTAATCTTAATTTTCCATCTCGTATGCGCTTTTCCTCTTACGAAAATGCATGCATACTTATACGCTCTATTTGTCCTGTCAACCCACTTGTATATGCTACTTGGACTAGGTGAACCTGCGTATACACCTTAAAATAACTTAAAACATTCTTTTTCTTCAATTAATTGATTATGATATGTAGTCCTTTGTACCATCAACCTATTCTTCTATACCATTACCCTGTTACTTCTGAATTGACCTGTTACAATGTGAGCTGCCCTTTATCAAATTTGAACTGACTTGTGAGTGGGTTTCCATCAAGGACAATACCTGTACCATAGTTCCAATAGTATAGTCCCAAGGATGTGGTCTAATGGTTAGGTGGGGAGGTTTGGTCCCCACAGGTCATGTGGTCTAATCCTGGGAAGGACTATGTATGTCTGAGAGCCACTCCAGGCATGATCTTCTTAGTTTAAAAAAAATGTGATAGGTTGTCTAACACCTGAAACATCTGATGTATGTGCGTGATGGTGAAGCAAACCAATCTGAAATATCATAGTGTGCCTCCT
>APFE031522253.1:79763-97976 GCA_000404065.3 Pinus taeda | reverse complement strand
TATTGCTAAACTGCTTAATTGAGAATGAGGCTAACAATGTCATAAAAGAATTTCATGCAGGTGATTGTGGTGGACACTTGTATTGGAAGTCCACTGTGGATAAAATACTGAGGTCTTGTTACTATTGGCCCACTTTGTTCCCTGATGCCAAAAATTTCACCAGCTCATGCCATAAGTGTCAAATATTTGAGGGAAAGAGAAAATTACTACCACTCGCTTTGAGGCCTATTGCAACAGAAAGACCTTTTGAGCAATGGGGCTTGGATTTCATTAGGGAAATTCATCCCTCATCCTCAGGCCAGCATAGATGGATCCTCACAGCCACAGACTACTTCACCAAATGGATTGAGGCCATCCCATGTAGACAAGAAAATGATTCAGTAATCATTCAGTTTTTGGAGAACAACATATTGTCTAGATTTGGTTGTCCCAACAAGATAATAACAGAAAACGCTGCTACTTTTAGACCCAAGAAAATGGTGAATTTCTACCACATATTTCATATTACTTTGGGTCATTCCACCGCATACTACCCTCAAGGAAATGGCCTAGCTAAATCATCAAATAAAGGCCTGATAAACATCATCAAGAAGGTGTTGGAAGAAAATAAGAAGAATTGGCATAAGAAACTTGTGAATGCCTTATGGGCAGATAGACTAACAACCAAGAGATCCATTGGTGTCAGCCCATATGAGTTAGTCTATGAATTAGAAGCCAAATTTCCTTCATCACTAGGGGTTCCTGTTATGAAACTTCTTCAAGTAAGTCAAGCTAAGCCTAATGACATGCAAAGAAGGATCAATCAAATAATATGTTTGCAGCAAACCAGAGACCAAGTTTATAGCAGAGTACAAATTCTCCAAGAAAAGTTAAAGAAAGCTTTTGATAGAAGGACTAAGGCTGAAGATTTCAGCGTAGGTGACAAAGCCCTCAAGTGGGATTCAAGAAGGGAAGATAAAGGAAAACATGGAAAATTTGATTCTCTTTGGAGAGGACCATTTATTATCCAAGCAGTCCAAGGAAACAACACCTACTTCCTAAAAAATTTGGATGAAACTGAATTAAATGAAGGTCCTGTCAATGGCAGGATGTTGAAGCATTATTTTGACTACTTTCCATGCATATAGCAGGGTCTTTCCTCATGTACATAATTAGTTGTATATATTTTCTTTTAGCAAAAAAATAGTTCAGTTCAAAAGATTGCTGTAAATAAGTAGAAAAAGGTTTTATATTCCAGAAGTTCCACACAGGTGACAGCCTCTAGTTTTGAAGTACAAAGAGAAAGTTTTCAAGTTTTGGTAGGGGCATGTCAAGGGCCAAGGCATTCTGACCTGTTGTTCTTGGTCTTTCAAAAGAAAAACCATCCCTAAGTGGAGCCACTGTTAGCTACCTATACCAATAGGTTTCATTTTTCATGATTGGCAGGGGAAGTGCCAATATGATCTACTTTGATGATACAAAGATCTCATATTTTTGTAGTGCAAATATACCTACATTTGGTTGATGTTGTCTTACCTCAGAATGGGTGATCCAACAGCCTAAGCTGGGTCTGCCATGTTTCAATTTTTGTTGTAGATTAGAGAAAGAAACATGTCCAAACTGCTCAATCTTGACAGGTAAAGTAGATAGGTAGAGGAAAAAGGTTCCCAACTTCTTAATCTGGGGCCTTGGAAGCAATAAGGGTAGCTTTAGATAGAGAATCACATGAAAATCCAAAGGAAAAGAAAAGGCACAAAGGGTTTGCAAATCTAAGTGCACCCTCCTTGGAAGTAACAAAAAATGCTAGGCAATAGAGTGGGTAGGCAGAGGGGGTTGCAGAAAGCATGGTTCATGGCATTTCACCGGCCTAAAGCAAAGGTAAAAACATGGTGCCAGTACAAATGGCCTATTTTGCAGCAGCCTTGCAGAAGCTTAATGGAGCATGTCTAACTTCCAAATCACCCCCTATCACATTCATGACTAACATCACTATGCCACCCATGTACACAAAGAAAATCAAAGTCTTTTGTTGGTTCTAGTTTCTTTAAAATCCACATTTCTTGTGCAAATATTCTTTTCATTTTGATCTACTTCCTAAAAACTAAGTTGATTTCATAAAAACTTAGTATTCCCCCCCATCCACCTCTTTCACTCATATTAACTACTAACCTATCACTATTTAACTCCCTATACCCCCTATTCCGCTATTACTATGTAAAACTTGGCAAAAAACCCAAAAAATCTAAGTATCCCCTTTCCCGAGCATTATAGCTCTATGTATGATTCTCAAATGCCTTCAGGCGCTAAAAACATTTGAGCGCGACCCAAAGAGTGCCAAAAAATTAATCCTGGGATTAATCTGAGATTTGCTCGGATTAATTAGCCAAAAACCCGTTTTGTAAGTTAACCTTTGCAAAAATCCATTTAACCCGGTAACTCTGCAAAATAACCCGAAAGCCCACTTTTGCTAATGTTTCCGCCGTGCTCGTATTTCCAAAAATATCAATATTTTATGTCCTCCATCTACGCAATCCCCGTGGACCACTCACAGGCTGCCACGTCACTTGATGATGTCATGCTGACATCACCTAACCCTGACCCCACCTGATGACGTCATCCAAAAAGCGCGCCAATAGCCCAAAAGTCCATATTTTAGCCAATTTTCGCATTTTTTCTCACTTTTGCAAACTGAACTACTACTCACCTCTACATGTAATTTACGACCACCTGTCGCCAACCTACAAAAATCAACCTGAAGGACGCTGCCGCCTCCCACCTGCCTACATTTGCGACTATTGCCAGCAATTTACCAAGTATTTACCCAAATCATCCCCTCAGAGCTTGCTTCTGTCCGTAATTCTACATCACTCAATTAAAGAAGAGTAATTACGACCAATTTACCAGTAAATTCCTAGTAAACCAGCATCCCTTCACAGTGGCATGGTCAAAATTCGCCTACTGAAGCCATATACAGTCACCTTTTCCTGAATTCCCACTTTGTCCGCGCATTCGTGGACTGAAAACCTGAAAGGCATAATTCACTAGAAAACAGAGTTTCTAGTCCCTGCAGTCCCTAAATCAACTCCCTTTGAGCATTCTAAGCCATTTGTCACCATAGTGGCCTCATTTACCCTTACAATTGGCTTTACTTCGGCAGAATTAGCCCTCAGTGTTCTCCTACCCACTAAAGCCAGTTTCAATACAAACTCACAAGTACTATCCAGCCATGGAAACACCAGTAGCCCTGAATGTTCAGCCTCTGAATGCCCCGCACAGAGAGCTAGAGTGGAAAGCCCTTGGTGATAGATATTACCAAATGTTAGACTCCATGGCCATGACAGCCAAATTCAATGTTCATCTGTTGAATGAGTTAAAGGCCCAATATCTTAGTGGGGTTGATACCTTAGGAATTTGGGACTCCCACATACCCATTTACAACCTTCCTCAAGTCAATGTCCTCCTAGACTTGATAAATCAATGCAGGTCGAGCTATGACCCCTATCAGAGAGCCGCCCTCAGCCCTTCAGGCTCAGTATTATTCCATATCACCCCTGAGGCCATCAATGAAATGCTCCACTTTCACACCACAAAACCCCTAACTCCTCTCTCCATCCATGACTTGATAACGAAAGGGGGCAAGCTGTCCAGTGATCAGATTTCCAGGATTAATCAGTTGTTTATTCAGCCTCAATATCAATCTATGAGCACTACAATTCCCATAGCTTATCAATATCTTAATGAGCTGGGCAAAATGCTGGTGGAGTTGATCAGTTACATCCTGGGTTATGGGTCATATGAGGATCTGGATGAAACCATTATGGCCATGCTGTCCATTTTCTCCCCAAGAATGCCTCTTGCTGTACATTATGATCTTGCCACTTTTATTGCCAATAAGAGTCATGAGCAATTAATGAATCTAGAAAGGGAAAAGGTGTTTAAATACACCAGGTACATATATCATTTATTCTTGTTCTATCAGCCTGATGCCTTCCCTGTCCCTCTAAAAAAGCTAGATCCCCAGGGAAGCCCAAGGTCGGTTGTGTTTTGGTCTTTAGTCTGCCATATTCTAGCTTATTCACCTTACACTTACTGTGAAGTCATTGACCTTTTCATCCATCCAGCTATGACCTTCTTATTGGGTGTCCCTCCTCCCAGATTAACAGAGGAAATGCAAAGAATTCTTCAACTCTCAAAGGCCTACAGCATTGGTGATTGGTACTTTTACCAACACCACACAGTAATCAAAATATATGGCTGTGAGTTGAGTCCTTATAGGCTGCCAAGATATGTCCCTATGAGACTCTTTGCCCTAGAGTACTTCAGGTAGTTTAGAAATGCACACTCTGTCCATTTCCAAAGTAAAAACAAGAAGGTGCAACTAAGGGTGAGAAATCAGCTAGGCCCTTTTTTGTACAATAAAAAGGAGGAAGGACGGAAGGAAGCTGATAGGACCCTAGAGACCCTCAGACTTCAAACCAATTTCAAATGGGTGCCTTATGACCCTAATCACTTCATTTCCCTTAGGAGGATAGAATACAAATTGGGTGGCTATGCTCATGTGAAACTACCTCATATTGAGCAGTATGCCAATGCCCTAAGTTGGAAAGAAGGCACCTTAGAAGAGCCAATTGGTCAAGAAGAAATGCTACGAAGAGAAGCAAACAATCTTGAAAAAGAGGCTGACTTGGAAAATTGTGGGCAGGTTTCTTCCTCCTGTCAAAGGCAAATTGGAGCAGCTGCCTCATCTTCCACAGCCTAGCAGCAAGCAGTCGGAATTTCCCAACAGGAATCAAACAAAGATAAAGGCAAGCAGGTGGAGCAGGAGCAGCCACCTCCTAGGAAAAAGCACCAAACATAACAGCAAGTGGAAAAGGAGCTTGAACAACAAGAAGAACATCAAGAAGAGGGGCAGCCTATGCAGCAAGAGCAAATGGCTGAAGCCCCAACACCAACTGAGCAACAGACTCAAGAGAAAATGCCTTTTGGGCAAGAAAAGGCAGTGGAGTCCTCAGTGCTTCAAATTCCACAAAAGGAGGAAAAGGGAAAGAAGAGGGACAGAGAACAGGAGACTCCCCTTACCACGTCAACAAATCAAGGGGAGAAAAGGTAGAGATTAAATCCCCTCTCTGAGGAAGAAATGCCTAAGGGGCAATCGTTGGGAATGGGCCCACCAAGTATGGAGGCATCTGCCAGTTCCTTTCAGCAGGAACAAGAGAGAACTATTGGAGGAGAGGTCAGCTCCTCAAGTCATCAAAGGAGACCAGAGGCAGGTATCAAGCAACAATTTATTGAGATCAAGAGGAGAAATGAGCCACTCAGGCTCCAAATCTACAACCAGTTCCTAAAGATGGCCCCCACGAATCAACAAAGGCTTATGTCAGCCTATGACATCACAGAAGGAAAAATGACCATGAGTCATTTCATACCCACCATGTTGCAGCCACAGTCAACTGCAGACTATATAAGAACCAACCTTGAGGTTCTTGCAAAGGACATCCACCCTATGCACCAAATATAGCTTCATAAGCAAACTAGTGAGATGGTCTATGCAACATTGGCAGACAAAACAATGTTGGCTAATAGGTTGGAAAACAGCCTAAATAATACAGCTGCCCAACTTGAGTTGGAGAAGGCATCCTCCCTGGCCAAAGACAACAGGATCAAGTCTTTGGAGGATATAATTATAGAGCTTGGGCATGACCCCCAGGATCCAAAATCCATACAATCACTGCTGAAGATAAGAGATGCAGACCTTGCAGCCCTAAGAAAGAAGGTGAAGCTCCCAGCAAAAATTCACCCCCAAATAGATGAGGTTGCTCAGCAAAGGCAAGACCAGGAGGTAGCTACATTGCTGGTAGCACTGCATAAGCAACTAGTGCAGACAGAAGGGAAGCTGGAGGACACAGAGGCTGCAATGCAGGCAGCCCTGCAGCAGAAAGAGGGAGGCCAGACTTCTCAGCCCCCTCTAGAGGTTATAAACCTTGAGGAGCCCCCAAATACTACCCCTCCTCCCATAGAACTGGCAGCACCATCAACATCAACAGCAGCACCAGCACCAACTACAGAGCAGGCTCCGAGCCTCGACATGCAGAAATTGATGAGTGAGATCTAGGCCCTCGAAGCCCAGATGACAGAACTGAATGGAGCCAATGATAATTTGGCCAAGCTGAATGAGAAGTATGACAAATCCAAGCAGAATGTGGCTGAGAAAGGGAGAGAAATAAAAGCTCTCAAAGAAAGGATAAAGGAGCTGGAGAAAGAGCTCACCCTTGACAAAGTGGTGGCTGAGATCAGGATAGTTTTGTGGACCCACATTGGCCAATCAATAACGGATCAGTGGCAATACATTCAAACTATCCATGAGAAAATGGAGCTCATAGGCAAAGCACAAAAGGAATTCCATAGAGCAAGGGCATCTCTAGGCAGTATGCCTGAGATAGCCAGCAGAATGATTAATGTGCTTAATAACTGGACAGGTCCTCAGTTGGCAGCAATTGGGATCTCCAACAGGACAGAAACTATCCAGCTAATAAAGAGGGTCCTCACACTGAAAAGTCTAGTGCAGACATTGGATAGAAGAAGCCAGGACATGCAAATAGAGGTCAATAGGTTCATGGACAAATTTGCAGCATTACAGGGCAGAGGTCTTCCTAGCTTGCTCAACAGTGCAGGAAAACTTCTATCACATGAGGTTTATGCAAAAAGGTTGAACAAATTTGCCACCAATCAGATCAGTCAAGGATCAAGCAGCTCACAGGTAACAGGGCCAGCATCTGGGCAAATTCTCTATGACAGAGTAGAGAATTTGTTTTTTATTATGAATGAGATTAGCCATTTATTTGAAGTGCCTCCAAACTTCTACAAATACATGGAGGTAGATGAGACTTTGGATGCAATTTTGAGGCATCAATTTCCTACAGAGGAATGGTGGACCTCAATGATACAGTTATTATTATAAACAGGGGGTTTTCATCAAAGTTTTGTCATCAAAATATATAAGTCATAATATTCGGAAAGTATGATGCATATACTATGACTGAAAAAGGTGGAATGAGCCAACTCAGCAGGAAGATTCGGCCACCAAAAGCAACAATGACAGCTACAGGTAACAGGGCCGAGAAAGCTACAGCATGACAGAGTATAAAGACACATCATTCACATCATTCAGCATTAAAGAAGAACGCTCAACCGACTCAGTCTCCTCCAAAGGTCAAGAAGAGGCCTAACAGCATTAAAGACCATTTATCTTACATTTAGAGTAGCGATAACTTTCTTATCTGATATTTTGTAAATTTGGTGAGCATAGTTAATCTATCAAATGACTCAGCATTCAGATATTTTGTAAAACCTTTTTTATATATTCCCCCTCGTACAAACTTTCAAGGGGTTGTTGGTTTTTTTTGTTCTCTTATGAAGAAATGAGAACTCGGCTGTAAATTTCAGAAGGATGATATAAATAAAGCTTGGAGTTTACAGGAACTGAGTCTTACTGGCGCATGCTATGATTGGAACCATTGAATGCTACAAGATTCTAGTGCTATGGCTTGATATAATAAGTGTTTCTCTATCTCTGTTAATGTTTCTATTATTTGTTTTAACCCATGACTCTCACGTGTTGTCCTAAATATAGAAAAGAAGGAAAATGAATAGTTCAGGATTTGTCCATGGAGACACCCTGATCTCAATCTATCTTCACTGTAAATGTTTTTCTACTACAACTTCAGATGTTTAAATTGGAATTCTTAACTACTCCAATAAGCCCTGAATATCTCACGGTCACTACTTAGTAATTCATTTATGCTACTAAGTAGAAATTGTTGTTCAAATTGGTATCACACTGTCTGTAACTCCATTTCCCATCACTAAACGAAAAATTATATTAACAATAGCCATCTAGCCTTGCAGCAAAACTTTCTCCATCACAGGCACCAGAACTATCTCACATTTCTGACTCCATATGCCCAATGGATTAGCATCTTCTGCACATTTAATGCCCTTTTTACAACAAAAGTTCACCAACCAAAGTCTCAAACAGGAAACTGAAACTTTTAACTAGCCTAAAATCTTCACAACGCATAGCTGAAAACTTAAAGAGAGAGCCCTCTCTGATTATAGATAGGCTAGGATCTATAATCCAAAGGTTGGTTAGTGGTTACCCCGGCCGTATTCCCTTGGGAGTCATAGGGAACAACCTGGGTGTTAACACCCTGGTAGCAAGGTATATGTCTATTAGCACCGTGATATCCCTTACAGCTTGGATGGGATGGGAGATTCACCAGATGGATGTCAAAATGGCTCTTCTGAATAGGGTAATAGAAGAAGAGGTATACATTGAACAACCAGAGGGCTTTGAGACACATGAGAAGAAGTTTCATGTATTCATATTAAAGAAAGCCTTGTATGGGATGAAACAGGCACCTAGAGCATGGTATGGTTGAATAGATGGCTACTTGTAGAAGATGGGATTTGTCAAGAGTGATGCGGATCCAAATCTCTACTATTTGGTTGTGGAGAATGAGTTGCTAATCTTAGTATTGTATGTGGATGATCTCTTTCTGACATGATCATCTAGGCTCATTGACGACTATAAGAAGAATCTAACCACAAAATTTAATATGAAGGATTTTGGATGAATGCATTACCTCCTAGGGTTGGATGTTTGGTAGCAGAATAGAGAAATATTCCTTGGGCAAGGGAGGTATACTACAGAAATCCTAAAAAGATTTAGGATGGACAATTGTAGACCCATGACTACTCGAATGATCACCAACTCGAAGAAGATTGATGCATCGCAAGACAAGGACGTTGGTCCCACCCTATACAGGCATCTCATATGGTCCCTAATGTATCTGGTTAATACGAGGCCAAACATTTTCTATGCTGTCAACACCCTGAGTCAGTTCATCGTGGAACCGAAGAGGACATTTTGGGGAGCATCCAAACACGTTCACAGGTATTTATAGGGAAAAGTCGATTACAGACTCTTGTACACCAAAGGTAAGAATACAAGTTTGATTGGATTTATTGATGCATATTGGGCATGAAGTTCGGTGGATCAGAAAAGTACGTCTCGGTATTGTTTCAACGTTAAATCAATAATGACCTCCTAGTGTAGTAGGAAACAAAAGTCTGTCGCTCTGATCTCATCCAAGGTAGAATATATGGTGGTGAGAATAGCTTTGTGTGAGGCCATATGGCTTATAAAACTACTTGTGAACCTATTTAGAAGGAATATGGAGGCGACTAGGATCATGTGCAATAATCACAGTCACATCAAGCTCTCTGAGAATCCAGTGCTTCATGATAAGTTGAAGCATATTGATATTTGGTGTCATTTTGTCAGGGACTGTGTCCAACAAGGAGCTGTACAGTTAAGCTACACTCCTACAAGAGAACAGGTGGTAGACATCCTCACCAAGGCACTTGGAACGATAAAATTGGACTACTTTAGGGAAAAGATGGGGATGGTAAAGAACATATTTCAGTAGCAAAAATGGGAGTGATAAAAGCATGAATGTAGAGGGATTGCACTGCGGATGGAGTGTTGGGAGAAGGGACTAGTAGAAACATGAATGTAAATGGATTTTTCGTATAGGTGCAACAATGGCAATAGGAGAGACATCGGAAGCAGTACAGGATGAAGCAATGTAAAGTGTGTCGGGTAGGGAGGCTTAATGTCATCACAGGGACCGATGCTGGATGGTCAAGGTGATACTCAGTGAGGAGTATTACTAGAGCACATTCCTTGCTAAAAGGGAGTGTTGAATTGGGGTAGAATCGGATGTGATCTAGCCACAAATATTGGTGGAGAGGCTAAAGGAAATGAGGTCTCCAATACCCAGAAATGGTTTGCAAAGATTCTAAACAATTTGGGAGATATTAAAATAAATAATATTTTTAATGGAGTTAATAAGTCTAAACTTAGGGAAAATAAAATATTAATGTGAATTAATATAAAACTGTATTAGAAGGCTCCAAAATTCATAGATCAAGCTAGAGTTAATCTTAGCCATTGGTCAGAGACCTAATCTTGTCTGTTGATTTGTCAACTCAAAAAGTATAAGGGGAGGCTTGAGGGTCACTTCACAAACAGACTAAGGGAGATGAGTCATTTGAATTTCTGGAGTGGGGTTAGCTGACAAATTTGAACTAGTGGTTTGGTGAGTAGTTAGGAGATAGCAAGTATGAAACAGAGAGATGGGATCAGTCACTGGAGACTAGCACTAAGGTGGGAGAGGTAGACGCAAGGCATTTCAAGAAGACGCAGATGCAGCAGCAGACTGTGCAGTCACTAGAGGGCCTGCGTGGGTGAAGTAGAGAGGCCGAGGGCTGATGTAGTCAAGTAGGGGTTGATGCAAAGTGTTTGGGAGCCACACAAAGGTTAGCCAAGCTGATGCTGGGACTAGGAGAAGTGTTGGAGAATTTTTCTCTTTATGGGTAAGCCAGTTTGGCACCTTGTTGTAGTGAAGAATTGCTAAATAATGAATATCCTCCCTTGCTGCATCGATTTTCCCACATTGTGTTTTTCTGAGGACTATTGTCAAAAATATCTATGTCAATGTGTTGATTCTTGTACATGTGTTTGTTTCTGTATTACGATTTGATATCTGTAGAAGAATTTACTTTAATGTTTATTGAAGGAATTTCATAAACAACTTATTGAAGAATAAGTAGGAAAAGTAAATCAGATTTTGCAGTGATAGAATTTTCACATGGTATCAGGGCAAGTAATGAAAGAAAAGAAGGGAAAATTAGTTATGGGTCAAGACCACGATGTAGAGGCATCCACATTCGAGGACTCACATACATTTTTAGAAGATTGCACAAGAGAAAGAGACTTTGATTTCAATATGTTGTGTTCCTAGTTGGAAGAAGAAGTGGCTTGTATGACTACTTCTGCATCATCAGAAGTGTGGTGTATAGATAGTGGACCCTCGTGGCATATGATGAGAATCAGGGAATTTTTCTTAGAGTATCGAGAGGAGAAGATGAACTTTCAAATCACCATGGGGAACAAGGTAAAGTGTACTCTAGTAGAGAAGGGTACCATAGTTTTTCAAATAGAATCAGGAGAACAGTTTCATGCTACAAATGTGTTGCATGTACTATGATTGGAGCTGACGTAACTTTCCATGTCACAACTTCAAGGCAAGGGCTATGACATCTATTTCATCAAGGAGAATGTATACGTCAAACACCTGATATGGAAAAAAAAGTGCATATCGGGATCAAAAGTAATAGGTTGTATAGATTACAACTAGAATCACCAATGACACTAATAGGCAGTCATGGAGACAAGGACTTGAATGGACTATGGCACAAAAGAATGGGTCATTTTCACCATGGAGCTCTGAAAATTCTTAGGAGCACTATAACAAGAGTTTTAGATTTGAGTAAAGAATGAGATGATGTATGCAGAGGATGTGCTCTAAGAAAGTATGCCAAAGAAACATTTCCTAGGAGAAAACATAGGGCCAAGAGTGTAATAGGATTGATACACTCAGATATCTGTGGACCTATGTCCATCAAAGCTCTTACTGGTGCCAAGTATTTCATTACCTTCGTTGATGATGACTGAAGGAAAACTTGGATTTATTTTCTCAAAACCAAGGACAAGATTTTCTATCGATTCAAAGAATTCAAGGCTCTTGTGGAGAATTTGGCTTGGAAGAAAATAATTTTTTTCTAATTAGATTATGGTGGAGAGTACGTTAATAATGACTTCACTAATTTTTGCACTAAGGAGGGCATTAAAAGAGAGTGTATAGCTCCCTACAATCCAGAGCAGAATGGAGTAGCAGAAAGGAATAATAGGACTATTGTAGAAGCATCTACGAGCATGTTGTATGATCATGATATACCAAAATTGTTGTGGGTAGAAGCATGCAACACAACAGTCTATGTTCAGAACAGGAGTCCTCATTGGGCGTTGGGAAAGATTACTCCAGAGAAAGTTTTCACAGGGAAGACACCTGAAGTCAGTCATTTCAGGATATTTGGGAGTTTAGCATATTGTTGCATACCAGAGGAAAAGAGGAAGAAGCTGAATCAAACTATGGAAAAGGGATATCTAGTGGGATATAATGAGAACACTAAGGCATACAAAATATACCTTCCAGGGAGTAGGAAGGTAGTAGCTTGATAAGATGTAAAGTTCATGGAGGACAAGACTCTCAGAAATTCGTGTGAGATGCCTTTCGAGGAGCAGTCAAAAGAGGAGCCGTTGGTTCAGCCTCTTCAACCAACGAAAGTAAAAAATTCTTCCTCGAGTTAGGAAGATTCTCAGGATGAGGAGGAGGAGCTAACATAAGCACTTGCTAGCAGAGGGAGAACTAGTAGGGAACTTCATCAGATTTTTCAAGATGCAGAGGACTTCATCGGTGTGCCAAGAAACAATAAGAGGGAGAAAAAATAGCCATATAGATGTCCAGAATTAGTAGCTAAGGATGGGGAGCCTACTAGTTTCAAGGCGGCAAGTCAACATCATGTTTGCCTAGACGTGATGGTAGAGGAGTACAACTCCATAATGGTGAAAGGTGTTTGGGAGGTAGTGCCAAGGCCTCAAGATAGATCAACAGTAGGTTTGAGATGGATCTACAAGATCAAATACACTATAGATGGCGGTGTTCAGAAATACGAGGCTAGGTTTGTTTCTAAGGGTTATGCTCAAAAGGAATTGACTATGAGGAGGCCTTCGCCCCAGTAGCCAGGTATACCTCTATTAGGACCATGATACCTCTTCCAGCTCAGATTGGATGGGAGATTCATTAGATGGATGTCAAAATGGCTTGTCTGAATGGGGAAATAGAAGAAGAGGTATACATTGAAGAACCAAATGGATTTGAGACACATGAGAAGAAGTTTCATGTATGAAGATTGAAGAAAGCCTTGTATGGGTTGAAATAGGCACCTAGAGAATGAGTTGCTAATATTAGTATTGTATTTGGATCATCTCTTTTTGACAAGATCATCTAGAACCATTGAGGAGTGCAAGAAGAATCTAGCCATAAAATTCGATATGAAGGATTTGGGACAGATGCATTACTTACTAGCGTTGGAAGTTTGGCAGCAAAAGGGAGAAATATTCCTTGGGTAAGGGAGGTATGATATAGAAATCCTAAAAATATTCAAGATGGATGATTGTAAACCCATGGATACTCTAATGATCACCAACTAGAAGAATATTGATGCATCAAAAGACAAGGATGTTGATCCCACCCTATACAAGCAACTCACAGGGTCCCTAATGTATCTGGTAAATACTAGGCCAAACATTTTCTACGTTGTCAACACAGTTAGTCACTTCATGGTGGAACTGAAGAGGGCACACTGGACAACATCCAAACACGTTTTTAGGTATTTACAGGGAATAATCAATAATGGACTCTTGTACAACAAAGGTAAGAATATCAGTTTGAGTGGATTTACTTATGTAGACTGGGTAGGAAGTTTAGTAGATCAGAAAAGTACCTTTAGGTATTGTTTCAACATTGGATCAAGAATGACCTCCTGGTGTAGTAGGAAACAGAAGTCCATGGCTCTAAGCTCATCTGAGGCAGAATATATGGTGGAAAGCACAACTTCATGTGAGGCCATATGGCTTAGAAAACATCTTGTGAACATATTTAGATGGAATATGGAGGTGACCAGGATCATGTGTGATACTCAAATTTGCATCAAGTTCTTTAAGAATCTAGTGTTTCATGATAGGTGAAAGCATATTGATATCCGATGTCACTTTCTCAAGGACTATGTCCAATGAGGAGCTGTATAGTTGAGTTACACACCTACAAGAGAATAGGCGGTGGACATCCTCACCAAGGCCCTTGGAAGGACAAAGTTAGACTACTTCAGGGAAAGGATGGGGATGGTAAAGAACCTATTTCAGTAGTGTAAATGTGAGTGATAACAACACGGATACAGAGCGAGTTGCTGTGTGAATGCATTGTTGGGAGAAATGACCAGCAATAGTATGAATGCAAAGGGAGTTGTCAAACAGATGCAACAATGACAGTAGCAGAGACATGGATAGCAGTATAGGATGTAGCAGTGTAGAGGAAATTGGGCAGGGAGGCTTAGCATCAGCATAGGGATCGATTCCAGATGGTCAGGGTGATACTCAGTGAGGAGTATTACTGGAGCACAGTCCTCGCTAAGAGGGAGTGTTTATTTTGGGTAGCATCAGATGTGCTCTAGTCATGAAAATTAGTGGAGAGGATAAATCACATGAGATATCCAACACCCAAAAATGGTTGGGGTAGATTCTAAAGAGTTTGGGAGGTATTAAAATAGTTTTTATTTTTAATTTGAATTAGTATAAAACTGTGTTAAAAGGGTCCAGAAGTCATGGATCAAGCTAGAGTTAATCTTAGCTATTGATTAGGGACTTAATCTCGTCCATTGATTTCTCAACTCAAAAAGTATAAGAGGAGGCTTGAGGGTCACTTGGAGAACACACTAAGGGAGATCGACCAATTCAATTTCTAGAGCAGGGTTTGCTGAGAAATTCAAACTAGTAGTCAGGAGGTAGCAAGTACGGAACAAAGAGATGGGATCAGTCACTGGAGACTAGCGCTGAGGTAGGAGGGGCTGACTCATGGAATTTCAGGTAGATGTAGAGGTAGCAAGAGACTGCGTAATCACTAGAGGGACTGCGTATGTGAGGTAGAGAGGCCGAGGGTTGACGCAGAGTGTCTGGGAGCCATGTAGAGGTCAGTCAAGCTGATGGTGGGACTGGAAGAAGTTCTGGAGAATTTTTCTCTCTATGGGTAAGCCAATTTGGCACCCTATTGTACTGAAGAATTATTGAATAATAAAAATCCTCCCTTGCTGTATCGATTTTCCCACATTAGGTTTTTCTAGGTACCATTGTCGAAAATATCTATCTCAATGTTTTAATTCTTGTATAGGTGTTTGTTTCTGTATTACAGTGTGATATCCGCAACAAAATTTATTTTAATGTTTATTGAAGGAATTTCATAACTAACTTATTGGAGAATAAGTAGGAAAAGTAAATCAGATGTTGCAGTGATAGAATTTTTACACAAAACATAGAAAAGGGACGCATTGCTACTTTATATTTGAAACCCAATCAGATTGTATGGTATCAATGAATTTTCTCTACTACAGAAATTGTCACTTGGGCAATTTTTATAGAATAAATGATAACCCATTATGATGATACAAAAAGAAACACATGTTTTAGCTAATTGATCAATCTCAAACAAGAAGGTTCAATGGTGGAGTACATTGAGGAATTCCAAAAATTGAATATAAGGGTAAAAGATATTCCAGAGGAGTATAGGATTGAGGTGTTCATAGGGACATTAAAGGATAACATCCAACATGGGGTTCACCTTTGAGAACATAATTCATTTGAGAAGGCATTCAGGTTGGAAAGAAAAATTGAAAGCAAAAATATGGTAACAAGGAAGCCTACCAATCACAACTATAAAGATGGAAGTGTTGTTTCTCCTAGCCTTACACAACATATAAGATTGACACCACAATAATTGGAAGAAAAAAGAGCAAAATGGCTTGTTACAATTGTGATAGCAAATACACAAAAGGTCATAAGTGTGCTAAGAATAAATTATTTTACATAAATTGTGAAGAGGAAGAAGATGTTGGACACCTAATCCTAAAGGGTTAGTGTGGAAGCCGAACAGACTAAGTAGTCCAAGGGACCTTGGGATGTGAATCCCAACGGTCACCATATTGTACTATAAATGTACATCTTTTGTGAATAAAATAGCAATGCATGCTTTATCTTTCCTATTCTTTCTCGTTGTCCATGTTTGTTTAACATGGTATCAGAGCCATGATGAGTGGCCTGTTTTCCCTAAGCAACTGATCTGAGTTGCCTTGAATAGTGCTGGCCCAGTCTTCATTACCTAAAGAACGCCTGCCTACCTGCTTGAAGCTGCATACCTAATTTCTGAAGGAAACACACATGTCCTAGAAATAGTTGTAAATCCTGCTGTCCTAAGAGCTGCTCAGTCCTGAGCGCTACTCTGACATTGATTCCCTGGCTCTGCCTCTGCCTGGCCTGACTGCACTATAAGCATTTTCATTCAAGGAGGTATTGCGCTCTTTGACTGCTAAAGACTACGCCCTCATGAGTCATTGATAATGAATGCGCATAAGCGTTGATGCGTTTCTGATTTTGAATTGATATTGAATGCACCTGAGCGTTGAATAATCTGCCCTGATGTCGATTTGCAGCACGTTGCTCTCAGAAGCATTCAGGTACTGTTCACATTCCCCTGGTATCAGAGCATTCAATAGAGCCCCTTCAAATTTCTGTACAGTAGAATCTAACGATTTTTCCATGTAAACGAGGGTGGCTGCTGATTGTAAGGGAGAATCATCCGATCCATGGGGGTTGATGCCATGAACTAGCAAGACAACTAGAAACATGCATATTGATACAGGGACCATGATTCCTGTTACCTATGCCCCCACAATCTCAAGAATGCTACCCTCCATTGACGTTTAAAATATCTTCACGGGCCCAGGTGGTTTTTTCAATCCGTCTTATAAACTGCCGAAAATGTAATTGTTGGGTGTGGATTCATCAAATCTCTAATACACTTCAATCATCCGAGGAGAATCGTTTCATTGCTCTGAAACAACCGAAATCATCCCTTCCATGTTATAGAATCGAGGTAGAAACAAATCCATTTGAATGCCCAAAAAGTTTGGATGAATAGGCAAAAGGGGAAAACGCTCATCACCATGGGCGATTGGTTGGTAAGTGGGAATTCTTCGACAGTGGTCCTACATTCTGAGACACAACTATACACAGGCCTTTTCTTCCCTGTTGTTTTCGATTGAAGAATGTTGAACAAGTCCACCAATACGAACTAGACTTCGATGGTATGTGTGTCCTGTGATGGCCACAAAAACCGGAGCAAGCTGGAAAAAGGCGGTTAATCTGTTTCTTCTTTGCGGAGAAACCCACTCGGTAATAACCTCTTGTGGTTTTTGCTAGTGTATATGCATATTTATAGGGCCATTGAATGATGATTTGCAGCAAGATCAAAGGGATGATCATTTGACGTTAGTACTTCCAACTGATGTGTGGTTTTCCATCAAAATCAGAACAGATGGTTGGACACTTTTGAAGCGTATTATAGTGCCACTTTAGTAGCATGTAATGTTAGCAGGATGTTAAGAAGTATTTACGATTTTTTTAAAGATTTGGAAAAAGCGCAATGTTGTTTGAAATCCAAATAAATACAGTCTTAAATTGTTGTGAAATACTCTGGTTAGAGTGGTAAATTGGCAAAGTAGTTTGCACATGTACATGGATCAATATTGCATGGATTCTGGGTTTGGCGGGTTTTAGCTCGCTATCATTTTTGGTGAAGTGATCAGCATTATGAAGTGAATTTGAAGCATTTTTGGAAGTCATTCTTGGAGCAGTTTCTTGTAGAGATTTTGGAGCTGTTTCTTGTAGAGATTTTGCATGATTTCCATAGCAGTCAGATGCTCTGAAGTTTGAAGTTGAGGACAGCGCTCATCTTCACATTTATATATTTTTTTCATTGGCTCCAGTTCATTCTTGAAATGAAATGTGGACTATTGATTTACCATATGCTCAATTGTACCAATGTTTATTGTAGCTTGACGAGAAATGTTTATTGTAGTTTAACTTGGTAACATCCAGCTTACTCAGGTCCTGCTCCATCAACTATTTTCGCAACATTGTTGCCACTTTACAAGCCCTTACAAGATCTTGTAGTAAGAGTACAATATTATTTTCTGTTGTTGTTGCCTCAGTTGTGTTTTTTAAGTGACATTGAAGAAAATGGCTAGACTTGAAGATGCATTAAAGTTATTGAATATCCTAATTCATTCCACTGTTGATGAGATGGTCAAAGTTAACAAAGAAACTCTCTTTGACATCCAAACCTCTCTGCAAACTGCACATGAGAATAATGAGTTTTTGCAGCTTGAGACAAAGCTGCAGCAAGAAGAACTACAGCAATGGAGTCATCTTTTTGAACCTGTTTTTGTTCAGAAGATTGAAACAGACTCCCATAAATAGCAAGTCAATAATGTTCCTGTTCATTCAAATAAAGCAGCTGTTGTACATACAGATGTAGAAACTCAGACTGCACTTCCCAAGCCCATCATCAGACCTTGGGAACAACTTGTCCATAACAAGCACAGAACTGGTCTTGGATATGACAAGGACTTGTCCTTTCATATTCCAGACTACGCCAAGCC
>APFE031522253.1:47061-71054 GCA_000404065.3 Pinus taeda | reverse complement strand
AATAAAACCTACTCTTGATTATGTATGTATGGAATTTATCGCCTTCTTGCAGAATTGCTAAGTCTGCACACATGGGAAAAATATTGAGAATCATTGGCAAGTTTGGTTGGATGCCGTGCTGTTGCATTTGATGGAAAAATCGAAGGGCTTGCTAGCATGTCCATTTACTTTGTATGTTATGATCATTGATTTTCACAGAGTGGCACTCTTGTTAGAGCTTTCATAAAGCACTTTGCGTGCATCCTCTTTACTTTTGCATTTAACATACATGTAAATGAGTGCCCAACACAGAGATACAACTGTCAGAAAGCCACACCTAATTCTATAAGCATTTTGTAGAGTAAACATAATCTGGGATTTTACTAGCCACTGTAAGGAATTTTTAAGAATGAACCACACTAAGATATATATAGTTGACCAAATGAAAGTGGAAACATTTGTTATATTCCTGATAAAATATTCTAATATTTAATGATTTAACAAGAAAACCAAATAGGCAATAAAAACAATTGAATTCTGTAATCTAATTTTCAGTATGTTTCAAAAGCATCACTGGAAGATTATATACTTAATAATCTGACCCAGAGCATTAGATGTTGAGATAGTCTAATGAAGAGCAGAATCTAAGGGATTGGTGGTTGTCATCAGTATTGTGTATTAAATTTTTTGGGTTATCATTTTTTCAACTTTGAAACACCTTACAAAAGAAAACATATATGCTTTAACTCAAAGCTTATTTCACTTATCCACCATAGAATATCGTTTGAAACTGTTGATACCAAGTCAATGTTTACAGGAATTACATACATTTATCGTCTACTGGAAAGTGATAACAAAATTAATTAGTCTCACTAATAATCCCCACTAGAGCGCTCTCCCTCCTTGAAATGATGGTTTCAGTTTGCATCCCTCACAAAAATTATGGTCCTGGCAATATTTGAAATGTCCTTGGGCATACTATGACAACCCCCCCACATACGAATGTTCTTTATGACTTGGAAATGAATTACAAGAGATGGAGATTATCAACCCTTTCGTTGTGGCCCAAAAAGATAATTTTAGTGCTCCCTTTGTCCACAGCAAACACATTATTTGGTGTAGGGAAATAACTTCTTGTCTTCACAGCCCTAGCAAATCTCTCTAATGTTGCATAAATTTCATGTGATTGTGGGTGTGATTTATCTCCTCTGATAAATGTATAATTTTTTTTTCTTAGCCACAACCCAGCTGCATTCTAGCCCCCCTTTCAAACCCCTGTCTTTAATAATTTTCCTCACTTTAGCTAGACCATATAACCTCTTTTCTATCACATATGTGTTCGCTAAAGTAATATAATTTCCAACATTTAGTGGCTCTAACTCATGAAGGTTTTTTGTAGCATGTTCTCTTATCTCAATATTGAAATGAATTTTGCAGGAACCTTCACAACTCTCCACACACCAATATCAGGTTTTATTGGCATGTTTTTGATAAAGTTAAGTGCCTTGTTCAATTTACACTACGGCCAAGAAGGTCAACCAGACATGCATAGTGCTCTGCTCTGGAACGCATATCATACTTTTGACTCATACAGTTAAATTATTCCCAACCTTCAGCCATAAGACCTGCACTATTGACAGTAGACATGTCGGTAGCAAAAGTAAAAAGGTTTAGCTTCACATCTGCCTATTCCATTTAGGGAGAAAACTCACAAGCTTTCTTACCATTCCCATTTATACCATGCACTGTAATTATTGCAGTCCAAGCCACAACACCCTTCTTATATATGTGATAAAAAACTTTCCTTTTAAGTTTAATATTTCCATAGATGGTATATATGTCCATAAGGGAAAAACATACAAATACATTGGAATAAAACCTACTCTTGATTATGTATGTATGGAATTTATCGCCTTCTTGCAGAATTGCTAAGTCTGCACACATGGGAAAAATATTGAGAATCATTGGCAAGTTTGGTTGAATGCCATGCTGTTGCATTTGATGGAAAAAACGAAGGGCTTGCTAGCATGTCCATTTACTTTGTATCTTATGATCATTGATTTTCACAGAGTGGCACTCTTGTTAGAGCTTTCATAAAGCACTTTGCATGCATCCACTTTACTTTTGCATTTAACATACATGTAAAGAGTTCCCAACACAGAGATACAACTGTCAGAGAGCCACACCTAATTCCATAAGCATTTTGTAGAGTAAACATAATCTGGGATTTTACTAGCCACTGTAAGGAAGTTTTAAGAATGAACCACACTAAGATATATATAGTTGACCACATGAAAGTGGAAACATTTGTTATATTCCTGATAAAATATTCTAATATTTAATGCTTTAACAAGATAACCAAACAGGCAATAAAAACAACTGAATTCTGTAATCTAATTTTTAGTATGTTTCAAAAGAATCACTGGAAGATTATATACTTAATAAGCTGACCCAGAGCATTAGATGTTGAGACAGTCTAACTGTGATTTGGTTTCATTTACTCCATCTTGTTTAATTGTTAGTTTGTAGTATATTCCTCATGATGGTTACTGTGTTAATATCCATGTACGTTCCATGCTTGCATCTAGATTCTAAAGTTATTTTCAATAACTGTGCCCTATACCTTCATATTTATGTTTCCTATCCTTCTTCATCTAGAACTACATGATTAATTGAAACGACGATCTTGTCTTCAAATTCCGTCATACCAGAATGAATGAATGATATTGAGTGACCTTAATTGCTGATCACTTATGTTAGTGCTTGACCTAGAGATTTTAATTGAGGTTCCTACCTATTGAAAATAGTCATCAAGTACTAGTTGATGGATACACAAGTTGACAACTATTATGCTCAATAGATATTGCAGAAATTGGAAGTCAACACTTTTACATAAAACTCAGTCAAGAAATCCAACAACCACCTCTCTAATTTTTTTCTTTACTGTGCCATAGTATGAGAAGAACTGCTTAACATCCTTAATTGTTGATTTGGTAGACAAATTACAGACCTGGACTGTGTAACCATCTGTAATGGCCATTGACAACACTTGGAAGTGTCTGTTATGCTATGATTCACAATCTTCTTCTCAAAATTTTAAGTGAATAACAAACACAAAGAAATGATATATATATGTGACACTAAATAGTAACCAAAAGGAAGATTGATTAAATTAGCATTAGTTGTTTTTACTACATTCTTTTCATGTTTCTCTGGTCTTGGTGACCAAGAAAAACAACGAGGAGTGTTTTGATTTCGTCTGGGCTTTCAACTTCAGTTTGAGGATGCAGGGTAAGGAAAGTCGAATCCTTCATCCTGCAATGTGCCACGCTTTGCCACTTCTTTGCCACTTCTGCAATGCTTAACATGTACTCGAGGGGAAATTTGGGTGTTTTTCATTACATTCATTTTGTTCTAGCAAGCTGTAAAATTATTCAAAGGTTCAACAACCCTTTAATCTGCTTGCTAGAACAAAATGAATGTAATGAACAAAATGAGTTAATCTGCAGTCTTGGTATCTGATGATGCCTGTCATGGATTTTAACAAGTTTTTTTAATGGCAGAGATTGTTGTAATTTTGACACCCATTGAAGTAATTTTTCCCTTCTTTTTTGTTGGTAATGACGGGATTTGAGGGAGATTTTTATATGTGTAATGTTCATCATATTCTCTGCTATTTGAATTCTTTTTGGCTATGAGGCTGGTCTTCAACCTTCAGCGAGTTCCTCTGCATATACCTGCATGTAGCCCAGTTCTCTAAGCACAGAGGGCTTTCTCATCGAAGAGCCCCTCATAGATGGACAAGAGGACGCCTTTGCATTATTAGAGAGATTTGCGGTGGAAGCAGAGGAAGAGCGTAGCTCTCTTTTTCACATTAGCAGTGCACAATATCTAGCTCTAAAAAATTTTCTCGTTATCAAACGACCATTGAGGTCACCAATATGAAGTCAAATATTGACAACCATCTCAAGTCGATTCCCATGATTCAATTGGGGATTCAGTTGGGTCTTACTCATAAGGTTCTTCTTGGTCTGTCCACACTCAGGGAAAGTGTTCAACCTTCAGCATATTCCTCTACATCTACCTCCATGTAGCCCATTTCTCCAAGCACAAAGGAATTTTTCATTGAAGAGCCCCTCATAGCCGAAGAAAAGGACACCTTTGCAGTATTAGAGATATTTGTGGTGGAAGCAGAGGAAGAGGGTAGCTCTCTTTTTCACATTTGGGTGGTTGGCAAGGGTGGAGCAGGCAAAACCCTCCTCCTCAAGACAGTCTTCAACAATCCAAAGGTGAGAAATATCTTCAGAGATGACTTATTGCTTTGGCTCATTATTTCCAATAATCCATCTTTTACAAATCTTAGAATGAACTGTGTGCAAATAGCCACACTTACAAAGATAGAATTAGACAGAAATGAGGGTGATGAATTTGCAAAGATGTGGTTGAGTCAAAGATTGCAGACTTAGAGGTTTGCTTTATTTTTGGATGACATTTGGAGAGATGGTTCCCAGTTGATGGAGGAATTGTGTTTTCTGCTACTAACCCACCACTCCAACTCCAAACTTTTTGTAAGTTCAAGAAATCACAGATTGCTGTCATAAATTGGAGTTGTAGAGACATCTATAATAAGAATGGGGGATTTGTTAGAAGAGGACAACTGGAAGCTATTTTTTAGTGTGAGGCACAATAAATTCAAATTAAAACTGAATTACTATGATTTTAAAGTAAATTCAAATTAACTCACATGTACAATTTATAGTGTTCCTCCTACCTCTCCTCTCCTTTGGCTATAGCTTTCCCATTGAGCAACTTGGTAGCTTCATAGTCATGAACAACAATTTATATGCAATATTAATTCAATAATTAATAAAAAATTAGTTCGAGGCACCCTAAATCAATTTCATTTCTGCTACATCTCTACATTTCATTTAGATTTGCCCATTCCCATGTCATGATTGTTCCTGAAAATTTATGCCTTACGGCGTTTCCTTTGTAACATTTGGTGCAAATTCTAGTTAGTGCCATTTCTATTATCCAACCATATTGGATAAACGAAGCAAGGGATGAATTTAAGAATGAAGAAGAAGTGTGGGCACTCATTCAAAAGTTACAACAAGACCCTAGTACATCTGATACATTTATATGGAAAAATTATTTCTTATGGTATAAAGATCACTTATAGCTCTGTAAGAATTCCCAACTCAAACAAAATATTCTTGTGGAATTGCACACCTCTCCCTTAGGAGGGTACTCAAGATTTTTAAAAACTTACCACAAGGTTAAGAAGGAATTCTTTTGGGATGGACTTAAATCTGATATTCAAAAGTTTGTGGTGGAATGTTTGGTTTGCCAACAAAATAAAGTTGAAACAATTAATGCCCCAACGCTATTACAACCTTTATTCATACCAAGACAATGTTGGGAGGAGGTTTCAATGGATTTTATCACAGGGTTACCCAAGTCCGAAGGAAAGAGTGCCATCATGGTGGTAGTTGATTGACTTACCAAGTATGCACAGTTTTGTGCATTATCTCACCCCTTTAAATCTAGCAAAGTTGGTACTACATTTATGGAAACAATTCAAAATCTAGATGGGAAAACAAAGATTATTGTAAGAGACAAAGATTCCATTTTGACTGGAAATTTTTGGACAAAATTGTTTTCTTGTATGGGTACTGAGTTAGCTCATATTTCATCTTATCATCCTGAACCTGTTGGGAAAACTGAGATAGTGAACAAATGTTTAGAAGGATATCTTCATTGCTTTGTATCTAATAAACAGACACAATGTCTGAGATGGTTTCCTCTGGTTGAATGGTGGTATAATACTTCTTTCCATATTACAGCAAAAATGACCAAATTTATGGCACTTTATCGATATCATCCACCATCCATCACATCATATTTAAGACAAAATTATAAGGTTCAAGTAGTGGAAGATCACATTGAGCATAAACAAGTTCTCCAACTCTTAAAGGATAACCTCACTTTGGCACATAATATAATGAAACAACACGCAGATCAACATTACAATGATAGAAGTTTTGATATAGGTGACTGGGTATTTCTATGGCTAAAACCATATAAACAAATTTCCCTCAAGCAATATAAGAAGGATAACAAATTATCACCAAAGTATTGTGGTCCATACAAGGTGTTGCAAAAGATTGTTACTATGGAATACAAATTGGAGCTTCCTACGGCTTCCCGAGTGCACCTAGTTTTCCATGTTTCATGCTTAAAGAAGGTTATAGCTGACAAGCTGTCAGTTCAAACAATATTGTGAGAACTTGATGAGGAAGGAAAAATCATATTGGAACTTGTAGTCACAAAAACAAGAACTTGATAGCTATAAAATCAATTGATTTCAGAGTATCTCATCAAGTGGAAGAACTTACCCGCTGAAAATTCCACATGGGAGGGTGAGAGTTTTATACAGAATCATCTAGAAATAATCAAGCATTGAGGATAACACTTTTATAAGGGAGAGGGGCATGTTAGGTCCCTACAATACTAGTGTATTCCGTTATTATTATTCTCATTATAGCGCCTTATTGTTATTGTTGTGCCGATGTTGTCCCCATATTATTATTATTGTGCTCCATACACTAGTAGAAAATGATGGAATTAGGGACTAGGTGACTAAAAAAGTTAGTCACCACAATTATTGCAAGTGAAATACTACTAAATTTGAGCAATTTTAAGTGGCCAAACTAAAAATCACTAACGTAAATGACTAATTTAGTTTAGGGATAAAATATATGACTAGGTAATAAGTGACCAAACTAAAATGACTGATTTAGTCTCGAACTAAAATATATGAATAGATAATAAGTGACAAAATTAATAATGATTAACATAAACAACACATATTCAAACCATTTAAACAACACATATTCAAACTTTTACAAGCGTAGATCCTCCTTGCATGTGTGTGAGGGAAGGTGTTTGATATCTTATAGATGGTTTCCCTTCGTCACCAAATAGGCTTAGGCTATGAGTGGATTGGTCAAGTAACCCTCATAATTCGTTCCTTCGACTTTTTGGGAAATATCAAGTTAAAGTCCAACTAGTGCTAATACATGGTCTCAAAGGTGTTTTCTAGGGTTTTTAAACAAGATCACTAGATCCCAATGCAACAGAGGTGCCTTAGATTTGTTGAAAAGTAAAATACCCCACATGACACCAAATCTATGATTGATACATGGTGCGTACAAGCCTAAGGCTCATTCTTACTATGTAAAACATATTAATGACACTAAATATCCCCCAAAGAGGCCTAAGATGGCCTATGAGGTCATGTCTGCTTCTTTCAAAGCTACTTATCAAAGTTTAGTCATCAAAGATTCAAATAAGTCCTAAGCTACTTATGTTATTATTTTGTAAGCATCATACGTGATTTGAAGGCCTCCTAATTTCATTAAGATCCAATGATGAGGCTCTAAGACCCAATCGTGGTGTGCAAAACCTTTGAGTGGTCGAAACATCCTTTCTAAACACCAAATAATATCCCTTAGAGAATATAATTAATGTGGTGGTTTAAAGCCCTTTAATTATTGCCACTCATTATTTAAGACTAATTAATTCCCTTTTTTTTTACTTTCCCTCATTGGCCATATAAAGGTCATGAGACCCATTCTTATTATCCAAAACATACTAAATGCCCATATTCCCAGCTAGAGGTCATGCTCATTGCAATTGAGCATGACAAAGATTAATTCAGGAAGTGAGACCCTTTTTTTCCTATCCTAAGCATAACACAAACACTAACTCGCATATGTGGTAAGAAATAATTCTTATCAAAGATCCATTAAAGAATATCTATGTGATTTTAAATTCTAGCTCATAGCCATTGCGACTAAAAATCTTCTTGCAAGGCCTAATGCCCTTGTTTACCTACCCTACCTTTGGTACATTCCTTGACTCCTATACATGGTGTGAAAAAATTCCTAATGGAATTAATATCCCATAGATCCCTAAAATTAATTAGAGAAGATCTATGTGGTTGTTCAATGCCAAATTCATGGCCCTTGAGCATGAGAAGCTTCATTTTAGAAGTAAACACATTGTTCTCCTTTCTTCATATAAATTCTTATTATGCAAATAATAGTAATGGTGCCCATATTCCTAGTCTAAGGCCCTTTTTATGTCTATTGGTAAAGGCTTTGAGAATTATTCCTAGTGTGCAAAATGTGGTAATGTTGTACAAATATTAGTAAAGATAAAGGCCCCAAAAGGAATTCCTCAATTGGTCATCACCTCTCATAATGATAAATCTTGGAAATAGGCCTCATTGTCATAGGTGGAAGCTTAGTTAAAAAAAGTAATTATTTTCAACCGTTTAGAAGGGGCCATGTTATCATACCTTTCTATGTCTATGTTGAGACAAGAAGAAATCTTGACATGATTTTAATGTTGAGTCATTTAATTTGTCTCAATAGAGAAGAAGTTGTGATGACATTAACAACTAGAGATTGAAGAAGGTTATACTCTTCGACAGATATAAATGGAGTATTCTTTAAGTGTGATTTTTTCGTGTTTTGGACAGATTTCTCACTGGAATCTAATGAAACATTTTGTCGCAAAATCTTGATATGTGTTGTTTAAATTGGTTTTTTGACTGCATGTATAGATTCAACACCCTCAAAAACCCTTGGGGCACTTGAACTATAAAGCGTTCACCTGTCAAACTTGTGATTTCAATAAATCCCTTTCGGATTTTAGACAGATTGGATTGGAAAATAAACCAGAAAATTTCCAAAAACATTCACTTAAAGACTACTCACATTTAAATATCGTTGCATAGAACCACTAATTATATTTCTTGAAGCTTAAGATTTACATATTAAATGGTTTATATCCAATTTAATATCTTGTTTATTTTTATTGAATCCTTAATTTAATAATTGGCATAATTTTTTGTTTTGAATATTGTTATTGACATTTAAATTTTAAAAGTTATATATAAATAATTTTTATAAACATTATTATCCTTATATTATTGTTTCTTTCCTCATATACCTACTATTATTAATTATTAATGTAATTGTTATTATTAAAAATATATTTAAATATATTTTATTGTTATTATTAAAAATCTATTCGTATTTCATTTTATTTGTTAGTTTATGTGAGCGGCATCACATTGACTTGCAAGTTCTCTTCAACCCTACATGCACTGCATCCATCGACAATGTTTATCTGCTCCTTGTTGCATGGGAAACCCGGAGGACAATGACTCATTTCACCAATGACAATCTTTATCTGCTCCTTGATGCACGGGAAACCTAGAGGAAAATCATTGATTTCACCATTCCTACAATTAGATAGATCATTAATGATATGATCCGTGAAAGCTCAATATGCTTGTAAGTGATTTTCTATTTTTGTATGCTCTACAAACTTACTTATTTACATTTTTTTCCTCTATAACATAGCACCATAATTAATTGTTCGTAGAAATTTGAATCTATTGATTTTGGGTTTTAATGGAAGCACAATTCCATAGGTTTTTGGAGTTAGAAGTAGCAAGGCCTATGCGATATTTGATGACATTGTGAATATGGTGGTGGGAGTGGTATTTCCAGTGGGATACATGATGTTTAGAAACAAACGTATCCCCACCTCATTTGTTTACTCCAAAAAGACATAGGTGCACCCATGCCTCATTTCTTCTAGTTTTCATTAATACAAATGAATTATTTGTTAAAGCTTTAAGAAAATTGAAGAGGCTATGGAAAACCTATTTTGAATGTGTCTTTTTTTGTCCATATCCAGTACATCCAATGCATAAATTATATGGTGAATATAAACGCCTCATTAAAATTGGTCTGTGTTAGTGTCCATATTCAATTCACTTAATGGATAGTTGAATTAGCCCATATAAAACCAAGCTTTAGGTGGCCTTGTATAGGTCTTTGTCCGTGTTCACATTCAATTCATCCAATACATCACCATCTAGATGGTGCATTTCAAACTCTGATTTAAATGGGTCTTTGTTAGTGTCCATATTCAGTGCACGCAATGCACCATTATATAGATCTCACACAAAACCAATGTGTTGATGGAGTGAGCACCTTGATTCTCTTGATGTAATAATAAATTTGGACAAAAACACAACATTTGAATATTGAGATGACGTATTAATTCAATTAAAATAAATTCTCCCACAAGAAATTGATTGAAATTAATCTAGGGCATTTGGGGGAAGAGACATTGTAATTCATAAGAGAACCGAGCTTGAGAAATTGGAACAACATTTTTTTTTCCAATCCAAGAAACAAATATTGAATAATTGAAATGAATGTGAAACTCAATGCATCATCTAGATGCCTCATATTCAACCTAGGTTTAAATGGCCATGTAATAGTGTCCATTGCCAGTTTTCCCCATGACTAATCTAGATGGTTCATATCAAATCTAGGTTTAAATGGACCTATGCTAGTGTCCTTGTTCAATTAATCCATTGCATCATCTAGGTGGTGCATATCAAACTTGGGTTTAAACAAATTTGTACTAGTGTCCATATTCAATGCACCATTACATAGATCTGATACAAGTTGGGGGATCCCTCATGAATTTTGTAGAGTAGCTTGCTTCCCCTCACATAATAATAAAATTTGGAAATATATGCCACTTGGATATAAATGGCAGATCAATCCAGTAAAAGAAACTATGCCCACAGGAAACCAATTAAGGGCATTCGGGAGGGGAGTCATTGGAAACCTCAAGGAAATTGTAGTTGTTATTTGTAGAGGAAAATCTTGTGAAAGGCAACATTGGAACAACACTTGTTTATCCAATCCAAAAAATAATGGTGGACTAATTGAAATTTAAATTAATACGAGATACGAATAATCAAAATGGGATTTTCTTAGCAAGTAATTGAACACACTTGCAAACACATTTCTAATACCATTCGAAACATATAGAATTATTTTTTTGTCATAGGAAGAAATATCATAATTAATATTCACAAAAAATGACATAGGCCTCGATTATACCCAAAAGGAGTGTAACTCCTTAAAATGGATGATTAGTTCACTTATAGCTTCTTATGGGGATCAAAGTTTGCAAAACTTGGGCTTTAAAGCTCATGTTTAACACAATTAGAAGATATGTTTCAAGATTAATGAATCAACAATATTACTATTCTTTTATGGGGTAAATAAGTGATTCATCACTTACCATGCATGATAGGATGATGAATTATGAGGTATAATTCCTTGCAGGTTATATATTGATGACTAGGTATGAAGAAAATAGTAGTAGACTTTGATTTCTATCCCATACCAATGCTATCTGAATGGGTCCAGTGATTGAACTTATAGAGGTGAAAAACCAGAATCAGATTAGAACCAATAAAAAATGGAAAGAAAAACAAGTTCACCAAAAAATGGATAAATTTTAAAATTTTGATATATATGTGTACATATATATGAGTGTGTGTGCATGTGTGTGTCTTTAGTTCACAATTCTTGTTCTTTCGCTGGAGGGCTGACTGTGATAGTTATATCTATGATTTTGCAGCCAATTTTATTTAATCTCCATTTGAGCAATTAATGCATACCAGTGGAAGCTTTCCATAAGGTGAACTCAATTTACAAAACGGAGTAGTCCCATTCATGTTTTTGGGTCTCCCAAACATATTTATCATATTTGTATAACAAGTAAACGAATTTCTCCTCTATAAATAGAAATTATTTCCACTTTGTTGAGCTTTATTTCCCCTTTTAGAAAATCTAAGAATAAATCAATATCTTCCTCATGTTCATCATTTTTGGTTGTTTTTGTATTTAGACAAGTTTGTCTCATTTTTAGTTACAGAGTGTAGTATTCTTCAATCTTGGCCTCTCCATCTAGAATCAATACTTCACGCTCATCTAGCATCAGAGGTTTGAAAATTCTAGTCAATTGGAGACTACTGTGGTCTACTATGTCAACCAAAGTTGTATGAAAATCATTGAGAATCCAAATCCATGACCACTCCAAGCACATTGACACTAAGTAGCATTTTCTCAAGGATAGGGTTCAAGAAGGGATAGTTTCTCTAGAGTATATTTAGAGATATCAACAAGTTGTAGATATATTGATGAAGTCCATAGCAAGGAAGAAGTTCAAGATGTTGAGAGAGAGTCTTGGATTTCTAAAAAACACTTACATCAGCAAGAGGGAGTGTTAGAATGTATCTTGGATACTCTTCCACAATGCACATGTGGCAATACTAGGCACACGTGTGAACATATCCGGGCACGTTTGTCACAGCAACTCGAACTAGACAATGAAAGTGCACTTCTTCTCATCTAGCTTCAACAATATGGTGCATTAAATTATGTAGGAGTGTTTGTTGTTCTATTTCTAGCCAAAAATCTATCCTCAACTACTGTGCATGTTATTCTTAGTAGTTTACATGAGATAATTTTGTCTCAATATAACACTTTTCTAATTCTGACTTAATTCTAATTTTAGTTAGGTAAGGCATTCTCTTATGTCAGACATATACATTAACTATATTTTGCTATCTATATTTGGTTTCCCATAATTGTGGTTCTCGAATATGAAAGGTTGTTAATTTATGGAGATTATTTTCAACAAATAGCACTTTGACAAAAAAATTGGCCCTTAAAAAACTGTAAAAACAGTGAGGTTCAGACAGAGCCAATTCTTAACAGAAAAAAATATTCCAAGATGGGTATTTAAGGTCCTCATGGATTGGTCATTTAGTTTGATTAAATATGAAGGTTTTATAAGATATGCAATTAAAACTTATTTAATTAATTTTTTCAATGATTAGGAAGGCTTTCACATTTTCTATGCTCTTAAAACATGTTGATGAGCTTCAAGCCCTTGGAACAAATTAGGTACCTCTCTCAACGAGCTTCATACCGAGACTAGTAAGATCTATACTTAGTTGTTTAGCATTTATGACATGTTATAATAAGAAATGTTTGGTAGATGTATGAACTTTGACCCAAATATTTTGTTTGGGTACAAATGAAGAAAGTAATGAGCTCCCATTTTCCTCTTTTTTTTTTTTTTTGGGGGGGGGGGGGGGTTTGTATCTAGTCTGGTCCATCCCTTTTCTAGCTATGTTTTATGACTACTTATTTGATTTAGATTTATAGTTAAGTCTTAACTTATCATTTATTTTTCCCTTTACTGGGAGATGCATTATGTACTCCCTTTACAATTTTTAGTGCATGTTGTAATCTTGGGTTCCATTGACTTAATTTGGTGCATTGTAGCACTTTGAGAAGCATGTCTACTAACTCTTCCAATATTGCATCAAAATTTGTTTCTTTTGTTGTTGCTTCTGCTGAGATAGACATGGTCTCTTCTTCTTCACTTCTCATGGTAGTAGTCATTGAATGTTCATTTATCACTCATCATATTTACTTAACAAGCATACATCACACTAAATTATTATTGAATTGAATCATTAATTGGATTTAAAGGTCCTGAAATCACAGGTTTCATTTATACCATATCTTTGAGTTTGTAACTATTAAAAATATTGATAATTTTTTCTTGCAAGATTAACAATTTGAGTCTTATTAAAACATTTTCCTAAAACTAAGGGAAAATTGATGTATGTCCCTCATTAAACTTACAATGTGGGAAAAATCTATCCCTCTTGGATATTGCAAGGCCATAAGGGATTCTATATTCACCTTGACCAATGATTGCTTCCAATTGTTGAACAAATTGTTGAGTGATTAGTTCAAGAAGGGAAAATTCCTTCTTGTAATGGTAGCATGAAAGAGACCCGCAGGTTGGATGTGATGGATAAATTTGCTCCCAAGTACAACAAAGAAGATGCCATTGTTTTTAATATAGAGCATTGGTAGAGCCATGGAAAAAATTTTCGAGGGTATTTGTCCTCTTCTTATTTTTTCCATAAAACATATGTAGTGAGAGCCAGCAAGAGCTAGGGCCTCAGTGGCATTGTTTTGTTTAATTTTATTATTACTCTCTCTACGCCATTTGACATTCATTTTTATATCATGGTTGTATTGGAACTAATGAAGGACTATTATCAAGAAGGGAACAATGTCTATCCACTACTGGATGGGCTTGAAGCGTTGAGGATGGCTATCAAGACATGGGGTCGTTGGTTAGATAGCAGCATTAAATCAAGAAGAACATAGGTTTTCTTTCAGGGATACTCAGCCTCTCATTTCAGGTAACAACCCAAATGGCACACTGAACACTTTAGGGTGGCCATTAAATATAGTAATCTATGTAGCTTTTTGTAATATAAGTCATGGTGACTTCTATCAAAAACCTATGAATGTAATTTTTTTGCTTAAATATCTATAATGCAGTGGATGGAAATGGAAATATGTCTTTTGAATACTTCAAAATTGCAGGTCTTATTTTTGTTTTGTTCGGTCTTATTCGTGTTGTACATTGGGAAGTTATTGTGTTTGTTGTAGGACTACAATTGCAGTGTGGAATTTTTGAGGGAACCTTTATTAGTTCAAGAAGGGAAAATGTCTTCTGGGAATGGTAGCATGAAAGAGACCCTTAGGTGGGATGTGATGGATAACTTTGTGGTGTACATCAAAACCCACCCGCACATATTCCCATAGTATGCATTAACATTAATAATGCATCTACACCTTATCCCGAGATATTTAACTCAACGAAGGAGTTAAATCTTCAGACCATTTAATGGTCAATTGGCCATTTTATATAGTTCTTTGTTAGCGGAACTGATCACCCCGCCTGAATCCTCTATTAGGATTATATCCACTGTTATAACTTTCTCATAAGTCTTTATTAAAGTCTTCCCTTAAATCATTCGTATCAGAACTCATTAACCCTTCAGAGCCTTTCAAAACATTTAATCCATGCACATATATGCTTCTCCCTTATAACATGGTTAATATGTGGTATATCGCATAAATACATTATCAGCGCTATTTCCCTTCTTGACCTAATTACAAAGGAAATGATCCACTAACATACCTTTCTCCCGTCTTTCCGTACAGACTCACATAACTTTTGAGGTTAAACCTCTATCGCAATTAGCTCTCGGCTATATTCTGGCCTTACCACTTATATGGTTGTCACCCCTCTTCTGACTTTGATATGACTATTGGAAGTCATTAACATAATATATAAGCCTTAAAAAGCTCACTCTCACTTTAATGCAATTACAAAGGAATTCCGCTCCCAACTGCATACACCAGACTTTAATTTTTTTATAGACCAACGTTTATAACAACGTCGAGTCCACCTTAAGCTACTCCACTCCTCCGATAGACTGATTGACCCTGACACTGATGTATTTTCAACACCGATCACCGATATTGCTATCGGCGATATCGCATATGCATTGGCCGAACGCTATCACTCGAACCCACTGATAATGTGATTTGTGATTAGATCTGGACCGTCGATATAAATCTTAATCTGACAGTCCATGTTTAATCATAGAATCATGATCACTCTATTCCAAAGGTTCACACCGATGTTTTCACAAGGCTTATGCCACCACGACTTGATCCTGGCCATTGGTCTAGATGATCCAACGACTATTGAGTGTTACTTATGCTCCTACATAATTCCTTTTTTTGGAATTTCTCCATTATCTCTTCAATTCTTCAGTGATTTGGTTCTTTGAAGGTTCTAATCCTTCAATGCTTTTGTTGTGCCACTCTGAGCTTAACTCTTCTCCAAAGTTAACTCTAGTTTTCACTTATATTCAATGATTCTTCATGATTCCTCTCCGAAGCATGTTACACCGCTACGTACTTCAAAACTCTGCCTGCAATTTAGTATAGAACCTAAAAGTTCATAATTTATCATGTAATCCAATCATTCATGAAAACATTCTTCAACACTCTCACTCAGTCAGAAATTAACTCTGTATTTATTAATGTAAAAGCAAGAATACATTCGAGACATCTCAGTTTCACACAGGATGAATTCTCAACATTAATGGCCTCTTCCTTTGCCCGTAGGCATACATATGTTTATATGGAAACTAGGATTGGATTACTATGAAGGCCCTGATCCCATCCTTTAAAAAAAGCCTAAAGCTCGCTACATTCATGCATATGTGGCAGACTTTATCCACTCTAGCTTTTTCTCTGTTTTAAAATAGAAAAGTATCCTTATCAGCTCAATGGTCCATATCTACTCTAATTAATTTCTAAAAGCTCTCTCTTGCTCCTAGAGAGTTTGATTTGACTCCTACCACTCATGTTCTGATTTATTTATTTTGATAGCATTTACATATTCTCCCATTATCTCATTAAATCACTTAAAAGCCTAAATATTAAATTGACTTGAGACTTAGGAAACTAATTTCCCAAAATGCATGACCCCCTATGTCTACTATTTACAATGATATTCCCTTGGCTAAATGCTCCTGCATCAGACTTCCAAGGTAGAAAATATTCATGATCTCCTAATCATGTGTCTTCTGGTCTTGTCTTCCTGGATCCCATACTTTGTTCTGTAACTGTCCACATGCTTTGTTCCCTTGTTGTTGCTGCATTTTGGTTGTCTTTTTCTCCATTTTCTTCTTCCTATCAATCATATTCAACTTCTGATTGATCTTGCTTGTTGTTGATAAGATTTTCCTCCATTTGAATTGATGCATCATCAACTGCCACATTTCTTCAATTTCTATATCCAACATATCTTTGAACTGGTCCATTTTCTACTTTGTATTTCTATCTCTTTCTCTTTGTTTCAAGTTATTGCCACTGTCTTCTACACTGGCTTTTCTTGCTTCAACTTTTATCGTGACTCCTATGCCAACTTCTCTTTTATTTGCTCCAACTTTTGCTTTGCTTGCTTTACTGACTGCCTCCCTATCATCATTACCCTCTTTCATGATTAAATCATGATTCTTCAACATTATTTCGAGAAAATTAACTTCTCTATTCCATGGATTGAGTTCTTCCATAGAATTCTCTTCTTTCACCTTTATTTGGCTGTTCACTTGTGCCAAATCTCCTCCAGCATTTGCAACAAAACCTGCACACTCAAAACACTTGTTAAAATTAAAAACATAATGCTGTTGTGCCTTATCTTCCTTTGGCAACAATTTAGTTTGCTTCTATGTTTTCTCCTTCTCCTCTGTCAACACATCAATATGCTGATTTGAATTCTCAACAAAATTCATGATACTGTCAGTTAATCTCTCTTCTACATCATCTGTTCTAATGATGTCGTCCTGCTTGGGTTCACAGTAGTGAACTTCTTCTCCCTTAACCTGTTGTTGATTATCTTCACTTTGAAATTGTTTGATTCCTACTGCCTCTTTACCATCTTCAAACTACCTCTACTCAATCTCTTTGATCACATACTCATACTCATTCATGTTGTTTAATGTACCTGCAAACAAATTATTATACCTTCCTATCTCCATGGCTGCTTGAGACACATATTCTTCTTCAAAAACTATAAGTACAGCTTCTATTATACCATCAGGTTCTCTCATCAATTTCTCCAGTAGTTTAATTTCTTCTTCACACTTAGCAAGAACTTCATCACAATGCTCTCTTCTTCTAGCTTCATCCTTCACATGCTGTGTTACAGTATTAAAATATTGTCTTCCTTTGACCCTTGTAATCTCAAGGTCTTTCTGCTATAGAAAATCACTACTTCCATCCTTGAAGAGCTCTTTTTTTAGTGTTCCTTTTCTCTTTGTTGAGTCTTTCCCATAGACTTCCTCTTCCTTAACATCTTTTAGTAGATGTTCTTCTTCCCTACTATCTGTCTCAACAGTTTCCATGGCTATCTCCATTGTGCCTATCATCATAGTGAATAGATGATCCTTTACTATGTTTTCAACTAACATAGTCTCTTCCTCAAGTTTGGCTTCAGTCCCTTGCTATATATCTTTTCTGAAGATATCTTCAAATGGCTGATTTTCTCCAGCAATATCTTCCATCATACACAAACTATTAGTTTAAAAAATATAAGACCCTATGGTCTAACTTGATGGTTCAGCCATCATTTCTCCTTGTTGTTGTAAATCATTCATATGATTCAAAGATTCTTCTATGGTCTCTTCTTAAATCTCCTCAAGCCCTTCACTTAGTTGCTTTACATCTTCCACCAGTTGTATATGAGATCTATCTACCTCATCTTTTTCCAAAACATATTTTTTATTCTACTAGTCTTTTTCCTTGTTCATGACAATATCAGTCAATTGTCCTTCACCTACAAACATACACAAATTGTCAGATTTAAAACCATGTGACCCTTCGACCTTACTTGAAGTTTCAGTCTTCAACTCTTCATCTTCACTATCTCCCAGAAATTATCCTTATTCTGGTTCACAAATGGATTCTTCCATTTATAACTCAAATTCCTTGAGTTTTCCCTTCAACCACCTTATTTGCATTTGTTGTAGCCTTCTCTACATCTCATGCCATTCCACTGGCTTCTTCCTAAAGACCCAACCTACTCTCTAGCTTTCCTCAAGCGTTCTCCTTACTCCATTGAGTTGTTCTTTTAGTTCAACAACCTCTTTGTCAATTTCTTCTTGACTCATCTTCCTGCCATTTGCTTTGGTATCCTCTTTCTTGTATCCTCTACTGTGACTTTTCTCTGAACCTTTGCTGTGACTATTAGTAGTCATCTTCTCTTCTTATATCTTCATGAGCTCTTTTGCAACAAGCCTCTGCAACAACTAGTCCTCCTTACTGCAATCTTACGTCACTAAGCTCTCCTCACTCAGTCTTTTGGTAAACACGAGTCCTCTATGTAGAACCTTTTCTTTTGAGCAACAACTTTGCTCCTTCTAGGCTTCTGAAATCTCTCACTTTCTCTTGAGAACACTTCAGTTGTCCTCTCTGTCCAATTTCTTGTTGGATTCTTCAAGTTCACTGCCGCTTCTCCTTTAGAGTATTTCCCTTACTTTGTCTTTAAGAAATCACATGTTCTTCTTAGAGCTTCTCTTGCTGTCCTTTATTGAGATGCTTCATCTACAACAAACAATCTTCAATTTAACTTTGAGATAAAATACATTGTCTTACCACCAAGATATATGCATGATCTTGCTCTCCCATTCTTCTACACTTTGAATGGCTTGTCCTCAGGTTGGTTTCCAAGTCCTCTTTCCTTCAAAACTTCCATTAAGTAATCTTGCTTTCTCCTTCCTTCAAGGAATCTTCTGTTCCTCCTATTCCAAACCTCTACTAGGACTACTACAGTCTTCCAAGAACTTCAAAGTTATCCTTTTTTTAGATTACAAATATGCTCTGATACAAATTTCTGCTCTGATTACAACTTCTGCTCTGATACCACTAATGGTGTAGGTCAAAACCCACCTGCACATATTCCCATAATGTGCATTAACAACAATAATGCATATACACCTTGTCCTGGGATATTTAACTCAATGAAGGAGTTAAATCTTCAGACTGTTTAATGGTCAAAAGGCCCTCTTATACAATTCTTTGTTAACGGAACTGATCACCCTTCTTGAATCCTCTATCGGGATTATATCCACTCTTATAACCTTCTCATAAGGCTTTACTAAAGTCTTCCCTTAAATCATTCGTATCAGAACTCATTAACAGTTCAGAGCCTTTCAAAACCTTTATTCCATGCATATATATGATTCTCCCTTATAACATGGTCAATATGTATTATATCACATAAATACATTATCGGCACTATTTCCCTTCTTGACCTAATTACAAAGGAAATGATCCACTAACATACCTTTTTCACGCCTTTCCGTATAGACTCGCACAGCTTTCGAGGTTAAACCTGTATTGCAATTGACTATTGGCTATATTCTGGCCTTACCACTTATATGGTTATCACCCCTCCTCTGACTCTGATATGACTATTGGAAGTTGTTAACATAATATTTAAGCCTTAAAAGGCTCGCCAACACTTTAGTGTAATTATAAAGGAATTCCGCTCCCAACTACATACATCGAACTTTAACTTTTTTATAGACCCGCGTTTATAACAACGTCAAGTCTGCCTTGAGTCACTCCACTCCTCTTATAGAACGATTGACCCCGACACCGATGTATTGTCAACAGTGATCACTGATATTTCTATCGGTGATATCACATATGAACTGGCCAAACACTGTCACTCGAACCCATCGATAACGTGATTTGCAATTAGATTTGTACTGTCAATCTAAATCTCAATCCGATGGTCCACGTTTAATCATGGAATCATGATTGCTCCATTCCAAAGGTTCACGCCAATGTTTTCACAAGGCTTATGCCGCCGCGACTTGATCCTAGCCATTGGTCTAGATGATCCAACGGCTGCTGAGTGTCACTTATGTTCCTATGCAATTCCTTTTTCTTGGAATTTCTCCATTATCTCTTCAATTCTTTGGTGATTTGGTTCTTTGAAGGTTCTGATCCTTCAATGATTCTGCTACGTCACTCTGAGCTTAACTCTTCTCCAAAGTTAACTCTTGTTTTCACTTGGACTCAATGATTCTTCATGATTCCTCTCAGAAGCATATTACACCCCTATGTACTTTAGAAATCTGCTTGCAATTTATTATAGGACCTACGAGTTCATAGTTCATCATGTAATCCAATCATTCATGAAAACATTCTTCAACACTCCCACTCAGTCATAAATAAAGGTCCTCTTTGATATGACTGGAGATGTTTGGAACACTACTAATAAAGGCTATTAACCTTGGTTTAATCAGAATTGGAGTAAGTCATTCCAAAGCAATCTCTGATCAAACCTCTTGGAATCTCCATGCTGTCAGAGTACCTGTAATATTGAGGTACTATCAATACAAAATATTAATACCTCATACTAAATAAGAGGAGAAAAATTGAACTTCCAACTTAGGTAAGACCTTAGAGGGAGCTATAAGATCCCTGTCAGAATCGACAACCTTGGAACTTTGTACAATTTCAGAAAAACTTGATATCTATGCTTTGGGTAAGATCATTTGTCTCTAGATATAGCCGTTTTAGAAGATGATCCTCTCCAGAGGGAGTTTTTTTTTAAAAGGACATCGTGACAAAAAAAAAACTAGGTCTGATGAAATGAAGAAGTTGTTATCCAGATATATACAACTTGAGAAGATTCTGGTAGACTCCTTGATATTTCACCTCAAAAGGATAGGACCATGAAAGGATCCTCTCTTGCATTATTGACTTATGATGCCTATAAAGCTCCTTTGAAGCTCCCTTCGGAATTTGAGTAAAATGAATAAGAGATTGATGATTACATAAATGATATAGTAGTGAGGCAACTTTACATTGGCACAACAACATAGTACGACTCCATTTATATTTTTCAAGATGTTGCTAATGAATTAAAAAATATTAATAGGTATAGGACTGCATATTCTCATTAAACCTTTCATGGTATTTTGGTTATATGGCATCTTGAATACATATATACTATGACGTCAATATCCTATAGCATTTTTTAGATGTATGTTCAAATCTCATCGCTAGTGAAATCCTAATGACTATAAGACATCTTATGATTGACAAAAGTATTGACAAGGATGATAATAAAGACAACATCTCTCTTAGTTATTTTTTTCAATTCACAAATATAATTGTGAACTGACTTATATTTAGTATTTACTCTAGCAGGTCTGTTGGTATATCTCATTTTACATTCTATCTTAGCTAATTAAGGAAGGGTTTTTTCAGAACTGAGGTATAGGAGATATAAGGGTGGTCTCCCATATTGATTTGGTAGTCAATTCCACAAGCTTTTTGATAAAATCAAATCTTCTATAGTAAAGGGTTCTGTTGAAGCAAACTTTCAGCAGCTAAAGGATTAATCCTGGCAGAAGTCTTGTTCAATAATAAGAAGACTGGGCTCTATCAAGCAATAGTCCCATTATGTTTAGAATTTCTCCATTGTTGCAAAATTTTGGTGGAAGGATGAGTTAATTAAAGTTTGGTAAAAAAGGTCCTCTTTGATATGACTGGAGATGTTTGGAACAATACTAATAAAGGATAGTCACCTTGGTTTAATTAGAATTGGACCAAATCATTCCAAAGCAATCTCAGTTCAAGCCTCCTAGAATCTCCATGTAGTTAGAGTACCTATAATATTGAGGTACTGCCAATACAACATATTAATATATCATACTAAAGAATAGGAGCAAAGTTGAATGCCCAACTTAGGTAAGACCTTAGAGGGAGTTATAAAATCCCTGTCAGAATGGACAACCTTGGTACTTTGTACAATTTTAGACAAACTCGATATCTATGATTTTGGTAAGATCAATTGTCTTAAGATAGTGGGTTCAGAAGATGATCCTCTCTAGAGGGAGTTGTTTTGTTATGAAACCAGCTCACAAAAAGATAAAAAAGAGATATCAACGCCTTAGAATTTAGCCTCTTCGAGGGGGACACCTCCTTTACATTACACAAATGAACAATTCTTAAATGATTCAAATGAAAAAACCTCCTTTCTATATATAGGAGTCTATGGAGTCACAATATGACCCAACCGACCTAACAATAATAATATAAAGCCACAAAAATAACAATAGAGGGATTCTATGGGGCACAATAATAAAAATATGAGCCAATAGGGGATCAACAATACTAATAAGGGATACAACTACAATAGTAATGGGGTAATCACTAGTATTATAGGGACCTAACATGCCCCTCACCTTCAAAAAAGTGTTGCCCTCAATGCTTGAGTAGTTTTGGATGCTTCTGTATAAAATTCTCATCCTCCCATGTGGAATCTTCAGCGGATAAGTTCTTCCACTTGATGAGATACTCTAAAATTGATCGATTTCGTAGCTGTCAAGTTATTGTTTCTGTGATTGCTTCCAGTTCCACTATAATTTTCCCTTCCTTGTCATGTTCTGGCAATATTCTTTGAACTGGGAGCTTGTCGCCCATAACCTTCTTTAAACATGAAACATGGAAAACTGGGTGCACTTGAGACGCTGTAGGAAGATCCAATTTGTATGCCATAGTACCAATCTTTTCCAACACCTTGTATGGACCATAATACTTTTATTATCCTTCTTAGCTTGCTTGAGGGACATTTGTTTATATGGTTGTAGCCGTAGGAATACCCAATCACCTACATCAAAACTTCTTTCACTGTGATGTTGATCTACTTGTTGTTTCATTCTATTATGTTCCAACATGATGTTATCCTTTAAGAGTTGGAGGAATTTTTGTTGATATTCGATGTGATGTTCCACTGCTTGAACCTTAGAATTTTCTCTTAAATATGATGTGATGGATGGTGGCTGATATCCAGAAATTTCCATAAATGGGGTCATTTCTGTTGCTGTATGGAAGGAAGTGTTATACCACCATTCAGCCAGAGGCAACCATTTGACCCATTGGGTTTGTTTATCAGATACAAAGCAATGAAGATATCCTTCCAAACATTTGTTTACTATCTCAGTTTTCCCATCAGATTGAGGATGATAAGATGAGCTATGAGCTAACTAAGTACCAAGACAAAAAAAAAAATTTGTCCAAAAATTTCCAGTGAAAATGGGATCTCTGTCACTTACAATAATCTTTGGGTTTCCATGTAGCTTTTCAATTGTTTCCATAAATGCAATAGAAATTGTACTAGCTTTAAATGGATGTGATAATGCACAAAAGTGTGCATACTTGGTAAGTTTGTCAACTACCACCATGATGACACTCTTTCTCTCTGACTTGGGTAAACCTATGATAAAATCCATTGAAACCTCCCCCCAACATTGGCTTGGAATGGATAAAGGTTGTAATATACCCAGGGTCTTAATTGTTTCAACTTTATTTTGTTGGCAAACCAAACATTCCACCACAAACTTTTGAATATCGGATTTAAGGCCATCCCAAAAAAATTCCTTCTTAACCCGATGGTAAGTTTTTAAAAATCCCGAGTGCCCTCCTAAGGGAGAAGTGTGCAATTCCATAAGAATTTTTTTTTTGAGTTGGGAATTCTTACAGAGGTATCAGCAATCTTTGTACCATAACGAATAATTTTTCCAGCTAAATGTATCAGATGTACTGGAATCTTGTTGTAACTTTTGAATAAGTGCCCATACTTCTTCA
>APFE031522253.1:31898-44871 GCA_000404065.3 Pinus taeda | reverse complement strand
TCCTTTTCTTCTTCCTCTTCAAAATCTATGTAGAATAATTTCTTCTCAGCACACTTATGACCTTTAGTGTATTTGCTATCACAACTGTAACAAAGTCCTTTTGCTCTTTTTTCTTCCAATTGTTGTGGTGTCAAACTTATAGGTTGTGGAAGGCTAGGGTTAACAACACTTCCATCTTTATAGTTAGGATTGGTTGCTTCCTGGTTGCCATAATTTTTCTTTCAATTTTTCTTGCTTACCTGAATGCCTTCTCTAATGAATTAGGTTCCCAAAGGTGAACATCATGTTGGATATTATCCTTTAAAGTCCCTATGAACATATCAATCCTATGCTCCTCTGGAATATTTTTTACCCTTATGTTCAATTTTTGTAACTCCTCAATGTGCTCCATTATTGAACCCTTTTGTTTGAGACTTATCATTGGCTAAAAAAAGTGTTGCTTTTTGTATCTTCATAATGTGTTTGCTGTTAATTCTTCCATATAAATTGCCCAAGTGATAATTTGTTTACAAGAGCAAAGCCATTGATACCATACAAACTGATTTGGTTCCAAATATAAAGTTGCAATACGTACCTTTTGTGTGTTTTGCACATTATTGAGATCGAAAAATTGCTCCATCTGTAATATCTGTGTTGCGGGATCCTTGCCATCAAATTTCCTCATATCGATTTTTGGAATATGTGGGTCTTTGATCCACATTAGAGTCTATGGAATCATGATTAACATTTTTTTTGTTCTCATGATGAGTTTCGTTTACTACCCTTTCACCATTAGTGACCATTTCTTGTAGCAACTTATTCATATTTATCTTCAATTCTTCCATGTTGTCTTCCATTCTATCTTTACATCGTCCATCTTAGCTTCCATTCATTCATCTTAGCTTCTACGCCTTTCTTTCAACAATCCATCTTATCTTCTACACCTTTTTTTAAACCATCCATCTTAGCTTCTACATCTTTCATCTTGGATTCTGTTCCTTTTTGTGCAAGTGACAGTTGTTGCACTTGGTCTTGTAATTTTGATATATCATGTTGCATTTCTTCCTCTTTTTCATGAGTCATGCTAGAGCTTTCAGGTTGCTTACTAGGTGTTTGCATTTTCTTTCCTCAGGGATCAATTACCGATAATAATGCTTTACTATGCCCTTTGAATTCCTTCAAACTTCAATCCAAGCTTAAGCAAAAATTAAAAAAAACTACGCACCTTTTTTCACTTCGTAGGAGCTTGATATTGAATCTTATGTATCTCTGTAATTTTGAATCATCTAGTTCTAAAATTATGACCTGTAGTAGCCCTCTACGTCCTCCTTCCAATGCCCCCATTCTGATCCAAATTGGATTCGCCAAGAAAGAGTTATGAAAAATCTCCCAAGATGACCTAATTATAGACCCTTCAAGAAGAGTGAACTTGTATGGAGTGCCATGTGTCACTGTTTCAAGCTATGGCACTAAAAAATATATACAAGAAACTACATTTTGTCCTCTTTTTGTGACTTCTTACAAAATTTCAATCCTATGATTAAAGAGGAAGTTATGATGATTTTCCACAGGTCACCTGTTTGGAATGTAATTCAGGAATCTGCAAAATAACCAACTTCCTCAGATCATATCTCCGTAAATATAGCGCAAAACGCTCTAAAATTTGCACCCAAGGTTCAGCGCGATTTCATTTCAAATGGGTTTTTTTTTTTCATTTCTGAAATGTCATAGAAAAAGATTTATAGCGAAAATGCCATGATGACCTATTTGGAGCAGCAAAACCCTAGAATCCAAAGCTCTAATACCAATGTTATGAAACAAGCTCACAAAAGATAGAAAAGAGATATCAACGCCTTATAATTCAGCCTCTTCGAGGGGGCAACCTCCTTTACATTACACAAATGAAAAATTCTTGGATGATTCAAATGACAAAACCTCCTTTCTATAAATAGGAGTCTATGGAGTCACAATATAACCCAACCGACCTAACAATAATAATATAAAGCCACAAAAATAACAATAGTGGGATTCTATGGGGTACAATAATAAAAATATGGGGACAATAGTGGCTCAACAATATTAATAAGGGATACAACTACAATAGTAATGGGGTAATCACTAGTATTATAGGTACATAACATGTTTTTTTTTAAAGGCCATCATGAAAAGAAAAAATAAAATAGGTTTGATGAAATGATGAAGTTGCTATCTAGATATAGACAACTTGAGAAGATCCTGGTAGACTCCCTAATATTTCACCTAAAAAGGATATGACCATGAAAGGATCCTCTCTTGCATTATTGACTTATGATGCCTATAAAGCTCCTTTGAAGCTCCCTTAGGAATTTGAAGAAAATGAATAAGAGACCAATTATTACAAATTTAGTCTCAAAGAGCCTATTGACCTTTCCTGACAAACAACATCCTTGTTTATGGAAGAGCAGTGCCTAAATTATGACCTGTTGATTGCATAAAATTATTATCTACAAAGAGGATGGATCTCATGATGAGAAGGTTGCTAGAATTACACTTTGAAAAGACAAGCTTGGGCTTGTGGTCCCCCTAAGATGGAGTAAGAATGTCAAATATTTTCTTCATCAAGATATGTAAATAGCAGAGGATTACTGAGTACTGGCAAGAGCTCTACTATATACACATATATATAAAAGGACTAAACAATGAACACAAAGTCAGTTTCAACAACCCATGACATGGGTGCCCCACCAACTAAAACCAAACCATAACTTATAATAGACAACACCAAGAAGGCTTGGGTATGGTGGCACTAATGCAGTATCACAATCATGATTATCAGGGTAATCACGAGACAAAATAAATGTCTTTCTCAATCATGAATGACTTGGGAATATGGAACAAGTGAATATAAATAGGTGTAGTTCTCTCCTTTATACATCTTTAATCACTTACCTATCAGAAATATGGGACAAGAACTAAACAACATAAGGAATATTTATCTCCTTTGTTTGGCTATACTATCTCTAGTTTCACGTGTTAGGCTTCCCTTTCCTCTCGAAAATTTTAGATGTGCTCATATCAGTTGACGATTGAGACAGATCACCATCTTCCCCTGGTAGAAATTATTTGCATACTTTCCTCTTTTCATGAGGTAGAGACTAAAGAGAAATTTATGTTTAAATTTCATGTCTAAATGAGATAAGGGGGAGATTTGATTTCATCTACAAGACCTTGGGCTAAATTTTATCAACATTCTTTAAGAACTTCAATCTGCAATTCCTTACCTTGTAAATTAGAGATACGTTTTCTCTCAGATTGTGCCTATTTCAGAGAAATTCTAGATCAACTACCCACAATGCCTCCCCTTTTCATCAAATCCAAGATAATGGGGGATTGAAATTCTTCATGAAACTTGGTTGGACAATATAAGAACCATCCATCATTGCTCCCTAGCCTATAGCACCAAGGATCCAGATTATGCCATGTTGAGCCTATGAGAAACAAAACTTATCAAAAGCATAACCACTGTAGAATGCCTACTTAGAGAATCATTACCAGTTTCTCCTCATATAGTAGGAGTTCTTCAACACTGTATGTGAGAAGTGGTTCTACTTCTTCTGCCTCCATTTCAACCAATAATCAAGAGTAGTTTTATGTCAACTAGGATTGCTCACCACAACCCTATTAGTCCAAGCATATTTCTAGCTTAAATTATTTAGTAGACACATGGTGTTGATGCCCATACCATTAAGTTGGATGATGAGAAGGAATGCCTACCTCCTCTAGTGGTAGTGGCACCTTAGTTCATGCAACATTTATTTTACTTCCCCTTCTTCACTTTCTAGAGTTTTCCTTCCTGGGACAACATTCTTGTACATCAATGTTTATCTCATTTGATGTTTCTCTTGTACTCATTGTTCATTTCATTTTAAAGGGGATTTTATTTTTCCCTCCTATCTTTTGTTTGGCTACAATTATTGGTTGTCACTAATTCCTTAGGTCATATTAAGTTACAAATATTATCAAACTTTGACTAGATCTGTCCTACCCATACGAACTATACAAACACATGTATGGATACCAAACACACATTGGACTGAGAAAAATGATTGTTATATAGATGTTTGACCTGCCCATACAAGCTATATGAGCTCATGTATGGATTGTCTATATAAATGTATGGATTATTGTCTGTATGATTGTACACATATGTATTGTGTTATCCACATAGAAGTAAAAGACTATGGGATCCTACAGTTCATTGGAATCAAATGAAAAATTCCATGTAAACACAAAGAATAACTATCTTGATTGCAATTTGATATAGATGAGACAATGTGTTTACATTCCAAGTTATGAATCACAATGTTTAAACTTTAAACTAGAGTTTCCAAGTGATTACTAATACTGCTGCATGTACCTAGATGTAGGCTACCCACAACATGGATTGGTCATGAGGAATTCATGGAAATTCATATCCATATATTGGTTGGAAAATGAAACCTACTAGCTTGGGTATTGATGCCCAATGGGAGATGTGCGTAGTAGAGGTAAAGTTGTCATGGAGGAAAAAGTGGATATTCTTGGCATTCTTATGTTTTTTGCACATTCTATGCCATTTTCTTTGTGCCTAATAGCTATGTTATCTAAAACTTGCAGAAGAAAAATACCAGGGGATCCTACAGTTCATTGGAGTCAAATGAAAATAATAGTTATCTTGATTTCAATTTGATATATATGAGACAGTGTGTTTACATTCCAAATGATGAATCACAATGTTTAAACTTTAAATTGGACTTTCCAAGTGACTACTTATCGAATTGCATGTACCTAGATGTAGGCTACCCTCAACATGGATTGGTCATGAAGACTTCATGCAAATTCATATCTAGACACTAGTTGGAAAATACCACCTACTAGCTTGGGCAATGGTTCCCAATGGGAGATGTGGGCAATAGAGGTAAAGTTGGCATGGAGGAAAAAGTGGATAGCCCGCTAATTCTGATGGATCTTATAGAAACAGACTAGACAATGAATGCAAAGTCAACTTTAGCAACCCATGAGATGGAAGCCCTATGAACTGAAACCAGATCATAACTTATAATAGATAGCCATAAGAAGGCTTGGGTATGGTGGCACTAATGCAGTATCACAGTCACAATTATCAGGGTAATCATAAGACAGAATTAATGTCTTGCTTGAGAAGGAATGAGTTGGGAATATGGAACAAGAAGTGAATATAAAAAGGTGTAGTTATCTCCCTTATACATCTTTAATCACTTATTTGTCAAAAATATGGGACAAGAATTGAACAACAGAAGGAAAAATTCTCTCCCTTGTTTGGTCATACTATCTCCAGTTCCATCTATTGGGCTTCCCTTTCCTCTCGATAGCTTCAGATCTGCTAATATCAGTTGAGGGTTGACACAGATCACCATCTTCCCTTAGAAAAAATGATTTGCAAACTTTGCTCTTTGCCTGAGGTAGATACTAAGGATCACTTTATGTTTAAACATCGTGTCTAAATGAGATAAGAGGGAGGTTTTATTGCATCTACAGGGACTTGGGCAGAATTTTATCAAAATTCTTCAAACACTTCAATAGACAATGCCTTTCATTGAAAATTAGAGATACATTTTCTCTCAGATTGTTCTTATTTCAGAGAAATTCTAGAGCACCTACCCACAACACCTCTTCTTTTCATTAGATCTAGGACAATGGGGGATTGAAATTTTCATGAAACTTAGTTGGAAAATGCAAGAACCATCCAACATTTCTCCCTGGCCTACACCACCAAGGCTCCATATTGTGTCATGTTGACTGTGCCACCAAGGCTCAAAATGATCTCAAACGAATTCTTATGTTCACACTGAACCTATGCAAAAGTTCATCTCTGAGCTATAATTCCCAATAGTGAGATTTTTAGTAGCTCAAAAAGTGTCAAGTAAAGCACCATTAATGGCACCAATGAGCAGAAAAGATCTTGGAAAAATGTTTTTTGACTATCAATTATGGTTAATATGATTGATTGGCCATCACAGATCACAAATCATCTAAGTTCAAAAATTATTTCTCACAATTTATTTCTCTTAGAAATTTCCTTAGTAGTTCACTGTGTCGTGTAATTATTACATGTAACCCCTCTAAATCAACTGGTGTGTTTAAGTTTAAGAGAGACACATCATAGTTAAGTGATAAACTTGTGTAAACTAATCCCTACATAGATGAAATGTAAGGGATACAATGCTTGGTTAAAATCCTCTACTATGTATTTCTTTCCCTAGTAGGCTACTCGACAGAATTTAGAAGTGAGCTTCAACAATATTAGTCCATTGTCTCAATATAAGTTCCCAATTTTTTATGTCAATTCTCCATGGACCCTTTGTAGTCACATTGAAGTTTCTTCACATTTTTCTCTATAGTTTTCATGAACTCTTTGCAGTTATATTGAATTTTCTCTGAATAAAGTTTCTAAAACATTGATGATGGAGTTTTGGTGATTTAAAATTTCCAATTACATTTGATTTATGTTTTTTCTTGAAGCCCAACTATATTGAATGTTGGAACAAATGGTAAAGGCACAAAATCACTAAAGCTTGTGTGCATTCTCATTGTTGTTTGCAGCACCATGTTTTCCTCAGTGGTGTTTTATTAGCAATCTTGATGGGTGTTTTGTCTTGGTTTATTTTTAGAAATTTTGATGGGTGTTTTGTCCTTGTTTATTTTTAGCAATTTTGTCGAGTATTTTGTTTAATTTGAAGAGAGAAAGATTGTAGACTGGGGTTTGGCAGTTGTATTAATACTTTCATGAGGCATTGGGCATATCTCAAGTTTCAATTGTTGGCTAGGATCCCTTCACTCAAATTTTGATGTTGCGTTACTTTGTGGGATGGCACTATGAACAAGTAAGAATAAATTGATCTCAACAATAAAGAGAAAATGTATTATTAGCATCTATTCTCAAAGTTACAATGTTTATTGAAACTTGCAATATGTTTTGAATTTGAACTTTGAGTTAAATCCATAATTGCACATAAATGGTAAATGGTAGGGTTTTGCACAAAGAAATTTCAAGTTGTTTGTGATAATTTCATTGGAATATAATGCTATCAAAATTGTAATTCCCCATGTAGAATGAGTGCTAAGGACAAAAATGACAAAAGATAAATTACAAGTAATAATGGTAATATTAGTGTCCCTATGAGATGACTTGAATGTGAAGAGTTTTGGGGGGTGAGATATGTTTCTTACATCTGTGGAAGTTTTAATCAAAGGATAAGTAGCACTATATATATAACATAGTGAAAATGATCTTATTTTCTAATGAAAGAGACAATAATAGCTCCAAATCAACAAACTTTTATTGATATTCTTCTCAACATGAAAAAACATGTCCTTGATGTGTATTTCCTCCTTATATGTCAATGGTCACTTGGAAGGGTTGCCTTCAGCATTCTCCTCCAGTTATATTATTGCTTCTATTGTGACCTTGAGAGTGTCTGTCTATGATGATGATGAGTATCTCTTATCATGATGTATATGCTTTTCTCTTTCACAAATACCTCATATATTTCCAAATGTAGATCACTGAAACTATGAACCTCATCTCCCAACATCACTTGGTACAAGCTAGTAGCCTACGCCACCACTACCCTCCCCCAATGCACCAATATGTGATCATTGAGCTCTTTCCTTTACCTCGAATGTCAAGAGAGTCATGGTCAATTTCCTCCAACTTCCTTCAAGAAATTCTCAAACATGTTCTCACAAACACACACTCTACAATAATTTTGTGTGTGTATGTTATGTGCAAGTTTAGTAAAAAGAAGACTTAAGCAAAGATTACTAACATGCCAACACATTCTTTCCAAGAAAGCTTAGATAAGAAAACCTCTAAGATAGGAGGGAATGCATTGTTCAAGAACTAAGTAGTAGGAACTCCTCCCCTGCCCCCCCTCCCCCACCAACTAATATTTCACCATTAGAAATGTAAACTAAAACACCTTAGAAATGCCTATAAAACTACTAGTAATATTTCAAAAGAAAATATTGCTCTTTGCACCCTATAGTGGTGTTTCCAATTCCCGTAATTGTTAATTATGCCTTTATTTATAAAAATAAATAAGAAATAAAACCACTTATAATTTTTAATGATAGGAAAAATACCTTGCAAGTTAGTTAATTTCAAGCATTTTTGGCATCTTTTGTTCATTTATGTACAAATACAACCTAAATAACTGCCAACATGCTCTACATATGAGGACACCGAGATACATATCATGGAAAAAGTCAGCCACTAAGTCTGGCATTGCTTGTAATAAAGTAGGGAAAGCACTTTTTGGATAACTTTAGTGGAATTTAGCCCTAAGTTGGAAACTCTTAATAAATATAACAGTAATTTTATTGTTTTTTATTTTTGAGTAGCCAAATAATATATAAGGCTAATTTTTGACATTGTAAAATGCAAGGCTATATGGGTCTCAACATATAAATGAGATTTTTATTAATTTGTTGACTATGTTTATCTTTATAATTTTCTTGACAATTTGCTATTATAAAATATTTGTAGTCTACTTTAGATTATATTCTAGTGTTCATTGTCTTTCATATCTTATATTTTGAATTGTATCTTCTTTCGTTTTCAGAAGTGGAACTCAATATTGATTGGAAGAAGCAGGAATTGAAGAAAGAGGAGAACAATGCCTTGGTAGCACAATATGAATTCATTTCCTAATCTTCTTGTTTTGAAATTCATTTGCTAATATTTTACACAATTTTTATGTATGATGTTTTAAATTTCTACCATCATATTAATTTCATGAATAAATTATTTCTTATTGTTATTAAATAAATGATTGTGCAAGAACTATCTCAAAATTCAACTGGAAAGGATTTGCCTGAAAAAATATCTTATGGTAGTTGACTTTGTACATCATATGGTTTGCCAAAGCAAGGGGAGCTTAGGTACTTGAGCCATTGACTTTGGAAATATTTCGAGTAGGGATTACTATGGATTTTAGTTTTGTGATTCTTTCACCTAATGGTTATTTTGGGCAAGCAAAATGTTTTAGGAATGCTAGACAAGACACCAGTGGACACGTAAACATATTTTTTATAATTACAATGTTCATTACATGATATCCTCTTTTTTCTATTTGATTGTATTTTTAATGTTTCCTTTGATTTTTTTTGTCTTCTAACTATGACATTGAAAATACTTGGTATCATGTCTATTTAAATAACATCCAAATCTTGAAGATGAGATTAGCAATACACGATATTAATTGAAATCCTTTTCGTTGTTTTGTGTTAAGAAAATTTCACGACTATTACAAAAGTTTACTATCATATTGTTATTTGAGCACACGTTGTATATAAATTTGATGAAGCTCATGCATTAGAAAATGAAATTTTGTTGCAATTAAAATAACAAAGATTAGACATCACACCTCAGATTATTCATTTTCACAAATTATCCACATGCTGAGATTTTTAACATCTAAGTTGGCATGATTGTGCTTAAGCTTTCTTTGGAGGTTAAATACTAAGTTATCAAGGTGTTGTTTTCTTTCAGGATGTTTTATTTGTTTTGTTTCTATAGGTCATCTAGCCACAAAATGGCCACTATCACGAAAGTGAAGAAAAATTGTTCGAGTTTCTTACTTTTATGGGGATAAATGGAATTGACATTACTGATGTTGAGGTTATTATGTTATCAATATTTATAGTATATTTAGCTTATATTCCAATAATCATTGTCTTTCATGTTTTATATTATGTATTGTATCTTCTTTTGTTTTCGGGAGAAGAACTGATCAATATTGATGGTAAGAAGCAAGAATTGAAGAAAGATGAGAACAATAACACTGGAGCAACAAATGCAAAAAGGGAGAGAGAAGAAAATCAATCTAGTGATACTCTTAGAGCCAATATCTCGCATAAGACACACACATAGAGACTGATGGTTTAGCCTTTAGAGTTGGTGAATTCACTTGCAATGCCTTGGCAACACAGTGATAATGTTTTGAAGTGATGAAACAATATTTGGTGTGTAAATTGTAGTCCAACTAATTAATATCAAGTTCGAAACTTATGTTGTAATACTTGGCATTTTATATAATATAATTTGTGATTAAAATCATTTATAGTTGCACTTGATATTATTTAGTATTGTAATTAACATATGTAACTTTGTGTTTTTATATTAGATGAAAATGCACATTGTATGCCAATTTCTTTTAAATTAGTCACAAAATCAAACTAATCTTTTTATGTTGATTAATAATGAATACATAAAATCACTCTAAAACTACTAAATTAGTAGCTTATATTGATTAATGATGAATACAAATAAAATAAATACACAATTAAATTAGTCATTTATAATGATTATTAATGAAAGTAAATGAAATGAATATAAACTACTAAATCAGGTATTTATATAATCAATATGAAACTACCAGAAAAATGATAAATGACTACTGAAAATGATAAATTTGTGATTAGAAATGACGACTAAATTTTGCATATATGAGACTATTTGTAGCTAATTTACGATATCTTATAACATGACTGAAATTTAGTCATATTTATTTGGTCATTAATTGACTTAAACGATAAATAAAATTTGCATATATATGACTATTAGTAGCTAATTTACCATATCTTATAACACGACTAACATTTTGGTCATATTTCTTTGGTCATTAATTGATTTTCTCAAGCGATCATGTAGTAGTATATTTGGTCATTAAATGTGGCAATTAACGACTAAATCAATGACAAAATTAATAACCAAATTTATGACTACATATACTACTAAACAATAAAATTCAAACAACAAATTAATTACTAAGCTAAAAATGACAAAAAGTTGATCAAGTTATAAGATACTGTAAATTAGCTACTATTGGTCACCGACTAAAAGTGGTGGTTTACATGGAAAGTTTAGTCATTTTTTTAGTAACTAATTAGCCATTTTGTACTATTGATAGAAGCTCACTATTGTTATTGTTGTGCCCTTACATTATTATTGTTATGTCGGCTTTGACTGTATTCTAACCCTTTAGGCTTCTATATATATAAAGGAGGTCTTCTCATTGTATCATCCAAGAATTTTTCAATTGTGTAAAGTAGAGAAGGTTTCCTCTTCAAAGAGGCTGATTTTGAAGTGATTGTTCTATCTTTTCTTCTATTTTGTGATCTGGTTACATAATAAGATAGAATTAGAGTATGTTCCTTTTCAACTTTCTTCAAAGAAAGTGATTCACTCTATCTTTTTATCTAAATTCCATCTCATTATAGAAAATCCAAAAAAACAAATATTCAAGTATAGCTACAAAATAAAATGGGTACCCCTTCCATCCCTCTAAGCAAGATTTCCAAGCATAGAGAATCTAGCAGTACGACTCACTAGGAACCAGAGAACACTTTCGCAATTAAGAACCTTACAAACTTTTTTCCCTCAACAAACTTTCCTGATACAGCATCTACGACGTGACCTGAAATTTGAATTTAAGATCCAGACATGAAAGAGTTTTCTAGAATACCTTGCCACATATTCTCAAATTAAAAAATCCAAAATAATTTTATATATCTTTTTTTATTTCTTCAATTCTTCTAAGAACATGTTCTCCCAACCTACTTAATGTCATTCAATAGGATATAAATTCTTAATGTACAGAAATATTAAATAAAACATCAACGACACCGCCATCCTCCTTACATAAAGGAAGAGCATTAATTATATTCCATCCTTCACCGTGTTGCATGCACCATATGTAAAATATTTTCATGGTTCTCGGTGACCAACCATTCACAATTTTTTCTTGGCATCACCAATTCAAAACACATTAATAATATTTATGTTAAATAGATATGCCACGTAAATATGCCACGTAAGCATGAAACTGGAAAATAACAGTCATAGTCATGTACAAACTGGCATCTGCGGCTAATTATGAAGAGGAAGGTGTCACTACTAAAACAAAAAATCCAAGTACCATTAGGAAGTCAAAATTAATAATATACAACAATATATCGTTTTCTCATTTAGCATATTGATTACATGGAAGGAGGGAAGGATTTGCATATTCTCATTTAACATATTGCTTCGTGGAATGGGGAAAGACTTATGATAGATGATTGAGCTCCATGTTAAAGAGTATCTTGAGTTGTAACGTGCTTTCTAAAGCTTATGTAATGGTCAGCATAGTGAGAACTATGTCATGGGGATAGTAGCAAAATTATCTTTTCACCTTATTTCATTTTTTTTCATATATGTGATCTTTTATGTTTGGATTATGACTTGATGAGCTGTAACTTATGGGCATTTAAGTTATCAAATTCATCTGGAGATTACATTCGGCCTAGGCCATAACCACCTCATTCGAGTTTGATCCTCAAACGGCTATGCTAGTGAGACTTGACTTCACCTTATTCATTTTAATATGACTATATTTATTATTGTTAAAAAGAGTATTTTTTTCTAAAAAGAATGACTTGATATTAATTTTGAAAAACATATTGATCTAATTTTAACTTAAAAAAATATAATTAAAAAATTAAAATAATTGTATTTTTTTTATTAATATATAAATTTGTAGCGAAATAAAAAATCAATATTAAGTTGTTAAACTTTTTTATTTTGATAGACATGTAAAAATTAAGATAAATTCAAGTTTAATATCAAATAAATGTTAATTTAGATTCATTTCATGGTAATTTAGATTTTAATTTAGAGTTATTTCATGTTAATTTAGAGTTATTTCACGTTAGGTTGAAATCGCGATATTATTGTATTAATTATTTTTTCAATTTAGTCTGGGTTAAATTCAACATCCAGTTATGTCGAAATCACGATATTATTGTATTAATTATTTCTTCAATTTAGTGTGCTTTATTAGATGGAAATATCACTTCGTCAAAAATATATATAAATCATTTTAATTAGATAAAAAATAGGTAAATTTAATAAAAATTATAAGTAACTATAAAAATATTAATAATAAAAAAGAGT